>CM040240.1:161136798-161162171 GCA_022545495.1 Chrysanthemum lavandulifolium | reverse complement strand
GTTTTAAAGCGTGAAATGGTCAAAAACAAGTTTTAACCTGTTTGAATAATCAAGTCAAACCACCTTTAGCATGCTTGAGTTGGTTTAGAAGTCTTGATATTGATCACTAAGTTTTCTCGTCTATCGAGATTACAACTTTGAGCAGTTAGTCTACTGCTCATGAGCTAATTGTAGAACTCATTTGATTTTTAAAAAATTTGAAAATTTTGTTTTTCTCGGATGTTTGTAACCTAAACTCAATCTAGTTTCGATAAGTAAGCACTCAAGAATCCTCTAGCATGGTTAAAATTGAACTTGAAAATTGAGTTTTCATTGACTTTTGGTTTTGCATCAGTAAGAAGTGGTTCAAACAAGCTATTCTCAGCCTTAATATAAAGCGTAAATGCTTTTACTTGGTCTCTAGTTGGCATTTAAGAACTCTTTGGCAATGACTTAATTAATGCGACTTTTCTTGATTTGGAGGGTCCCCATCAGTGATATATAAGCGCCAAGCGACCCTTTAAAACATTTTCGCAACCTCCATTAGCGGTAGGTACACCCTTTTTATTTGCTTATTAGAATTTCTTTTAGCTTATTTAGACTTTTAGAGCTCATTAGTATGTTTAGGTTAGCTTAGATCATGTTTGACTTTTAGTACTTATTAGACTAGACTTATGGCTTATTTCTCCATTTTGTTTTAGCTTAAGGTCTCACTAGCTTAAGTCTTATGCCAACTGCTACCCTTGTTCTATTAGCTTATTGTGCTTAAGTTTAGCTTATTCACATTTTAGTTGATCATGTTTTCTTTGTCAAAAGCGCTAACTATTAATCGGTGCAAACAGGTTTATGAAAATAAGCTAAAGGGGTGTTTGGTTGTTTGCTTAAAAGGGTACTTGTTTGATTTTCACCCTTTGTTGAAATAAGCGGTTGTAAAGCTGCTTATTCAAAAGTTTTACTCAAAGTGTTTTTACATAAAAGTCTTGTTTTGGCTCATGAACAAAGTGCAAAAGAAAAATCAAAGAAAAAATGTTTTGCAAAAGTGGCATGGTTGGGACTCGAACCCACGCTACCCACTCATGACACAACATCACAACCAACGCGCTAGGGTCTTTTCGTTCATATACTTGCACCTTCTTTTATTTAAATACCAAAAACAGTTTCTAGCTTGTTTGCTTATTTGCTTTTATTAGCTTATTTCCTCAAGTAGTGTACTTTTTTTTTCTTAAAATCGGTGGGATTAAGTATTTTTAAGTAAAATTTTGATTTTTCCAAAAACATTTAGTATTTTAATTATTAAATTAGAGTTAATTAGTTTTAATTAAGTAGAAATTAATTTAAAAGTCGAAAAATATTCCGCTTTTCCTAAAATTATTTTAGTAGTTTAGAATGTAGGAAAATCGAGTTTCACACCAAGAGTCTTAAATTGCAAAAGTTTTACGTTTTGGCTTGGGTGGTTCTTAGGTTTTAGCATTTTCACATTTTAGCACCCTAGGATGTAATTTAGCGTTGTTTATTTGTTTCTTAGGCTTAGTTGTATTTTATTTAGTGTTTTCTTTGTTTTACATGCTTTATTTTCATTTCCGTTCTTTAATTTGTAGTGTAATCAAAATCCAAAATTGTTTAACCATTCAAGTCCTTATCACAAAACTCAGCGATCCCGTCAATTTCACACCTCGTTGGGACACGACCGGAAATCACTTCCGGTATCACTTTTATCACATCCGTAAGATTTGATAAGTTAGCCTTTTTCCTAAAGGGTCGATTTGTCGAGTTTCACGGTTAATTTGATATTGTTGATATTAGTGTTTTTCACACACTCACTTCACAACGAATCATTACCCTTTCCTTTCGGCATCCAATCATCTTCAATTTTTGGGATCCGGATCGGGAACATTCTTTTATACCAATATATCTGCATACGTTAGTGAACACACATACAAATATATGGTGGTCGACATCACCCAAACAATAATCGACTAATAAAAGTCAATGCAACATATCAATCAGATCATATAAATGTATGGGAATATTGTGATTATCAAACTCTAATCATCTAATCCTAGCAATCATATCCTAGGTACCTAGTCCTTCAACATAGGTTAACATCATTTTAATTAAGCATATTAGGATAATTAAGAAAGCTAGTTAAATGATGTAGATTTGAAAACATTATCCCCTCAATCCATGACTCATTTTATGAAAAGTTTAAAAGCGGCGAAGTCATTGATTGAGTTTTCAATTTTCAAAAACTACGAATCGATTGTTTTAAAGCAACTCATTTACCACCAATTTTGAAAACAACAAATATTTTTCTCAAGAATTTTAGACGGAAAAACATTTGTGTAGGAACAACGATCCTTAGACACACTTTCCTTGTTTTGTTTTAGGATAAGTGCGAAATATTTTGAAAATAGGTTTAGTGCAAGACTTTCCTTCCTTTAAAAGAACGGGTTGCTATCTCAAATAATAGCAAGCCATAGTTTTAAGCACCGGGTTACTGATCAGAAAGTAATCAGTAAGCCATTATTTGGCTTGGGTTACTGATGCGAAATAACTGTAAGCCATATTTTGAACATGTTTAAAAAGAAATATTTACACCTCCTGCTCGAACTTCATCTAAAGTCCCGTGCCATTATTGAATGACATTTCTAAGACCGTAGATGTTATCGAAACCAGAAGACATGTCTTGAGAAAACATATTTTTTTGGTCTTTTTCAAATTTTCTGATTTTTATGGATTTTTGAAGATTTTATATTTTACTATTTTCTTTTTGTTGGTTTTATATTTTTGTATTTTGGTTTTTCTGAAAATATATACAAAGATAGAGTAGATGATATAATTTAAGAAGATGATGATACGAGTACGAGATAAGGATATCGAGCAACCGTCATAGAAGATAGAATTAAGTCATCTCTTAAACTTCCACCACCAAAGCTTAGAGGCTCGAGAATAGAAGATTGAACATGAGCCTTTGAGAAAGAGAAACTTTGGCGACTTCCCCTAAACCGAAAATCCTTATGTTGAGTGATTCAAGCTCTATTTCAAGCTTGCTTTAGCAGTGCACAAGAAGCACACCATTATCATAAATCCATTGCTCCATTTAAGAACGATAATCGAGGATCTCCATTCGGGTTATATCATCCAATAGAAGAACAACAACGTTTCATCCCACACTTAAATAATCTTATCAAATTCCTTTTCCACTGAAGTCCGAGGCAATCCATTCCAAAAGGTGTCAAGAGAACAATTCCCCAGTAGTTGAATTGATGTAGTCAGTCTCTTTGTATGATGCTCAAGAACTCTCCCAAATACACATCATGAGGGAATGAAAACACCTTCCCATGTTCACATTTTCTTCCCGGATGATAGTGTATGAAGCTCAAGAACCGAAGTACACCAATACCCAAGAGCTCTCCCGAATACACATCATGAGGAGAATGAAAACACCTCCCCATGTTCACATTTTTCTTCCACGATGATCGTGTATGAAGCTCAAGTATCAAAGTATACCAATACACAAGGAATGAATAGCGATAACATTGAAGAAGCGGGCCAAGTCACGATTATCTCTGCGGGTGACAATCTCTGCGGATGTCAACACCGAATAAGTGATTAAATCTACGAATCATCGATTAAGCACTCAAGTGAAATAGTGAGCATCCCCAATGTACAATCTCTCTCACACGATCATTGCGATACCATCGAAATCACCACACACTCGTGTACCTCATTTATCTTGAAACTTTCTCTTACATCTCTTTCCCCACATAGTTGGAATAAGAATACTAAGCGCCTTGATGAGTAAAACCTTGAGTTTCTCTGCGGTCATGACATTTGTTTTCCGGGATATCTTCAATCACTTAGAAGAATTAAGTTCATCAAGTTTACTCGCCATGAGTCAAACCTTGAGTTTCTCTGTAATAACATTTGTCTTCCGGGATATCTTGATTACTTAGAAGTATTAAGTTCATCAAGTTTACTCGCGTTTAGATGCTTGTCTCCTTCCGCCTTCTTGGTTTTGACACTTGGTCGACAAATCATTATAAGCCCGTATACTAGAAATTTGTTGAGAAGAACACTTGAACTCTTGTGAGAATCAACTTCTTGAAGACTCTCTCGACTATTTATATCAACCCTACGTAGACAATTTGAGGTGACCACTGAAGAAGAAAAACCCGATATACCATACTTGGCTGAAGTCAACTTCCCACATTTGTATCTTAAGCTTGCACCTAATGATGGAAGAGCGGTGTAGAGAATCAATGCTTCAAGCAAATCTCTAAGTACTCACTACCCAAACAAAGTATGAGACATTAACACCTCTTGCGATTATCCACACCGTCATATCGTGTGACACCAGAGTAAAACAAAGTAACTCCTAATAGTGATAGTTAACGGGTCTTCAACC
This sequence comes from Chrysanthemum lavandulifolium, assembly GCA_022545495.1. NCBI lineage: Eukaryota > Viridiplantae > Streptophyta > Magnoliopsida > Asterales > Asteraceae > Chrysanthemum > Chrysanthemum lavandulifolium. The sequence continues at coordinate 161,157,784 of CM040240.1, read as the reverse complement.
ATCCACCTCATTGCGGTAACTAGATAAACCAAGTCTTCAACTCAAATTCTTAAGCCCGAGCAAGTTATCAAATAAGAACACGCCTTTGTGAAAGTCGACTTCAATCTCAAATAAGTGATAAATGATTAACTCAAGTAATCAACTTGTGTCAAATGTCAATCGTGAAATAGTCAATAACAACGTCTCGAGGAGTCACGCTAAAGAATATGAGCAAGTCTAATTGGGGATTGAATTTGACTTATAACACTCTCCCAATTAGTGCTCTCCCTAAACCGACAATCTGTTTGATAGATGCTTGAATTGAGAAGAAGTCTTTAGATCGTTAAATGCAACTCGCCTTTAGTCTTCTAACATGTAGCGAAAATGTAGAACCATTGTGACTCGACCTTCTTCAAGATTATGCGGTTGGGGAATAGATAGTTAACATCTTCAACTCACACCAAAAGCATCAACCAAAAAGCATCCCAATTAACACATCTTGCAAATCCCTTAACTAAAATCCTCCTAATCAAACAAGAACGAAAGATGTTCATCAAGGAAATCGACAATCGGGCCATAGCGAACACACAAGATGGTAACACCAAACTACAAATCACATCAAACAAGAATAGAGATTGTTCGGAATCATCATGTTGATGTATCGTGAAGCATTAACCGGAAGCACTTTGTCGATAAACTCATCAATCCGAGTGAAGATGTCAACCAACGGCTCTTAGAAGAAAAACTCCATGTGAAGATGACCCGATAAGAAGAAGCTCGGTTCTTACATGAGTTTAGAGCCGTATGACCATTTATATTCTCAAATATCAATCAATAATGCAAAAAATTCACACTTCATCTCCCCCTCAAGAATTGCATACGGAGATGCCATTCTTGACTAAATAAGTGAAATCATCCAAAAGTATTCTATTCACACTTCTCCCCCCCCCCCCAAATTAGCACATGATGTCGCCATCGTCATTATAGTTGAGCAAGTGGAATAAGAAAAACAATCAATGGTAGCCCGGTTCACTTGATGGTGAAGCGCATGGAAAAAGTATGAAGCATGTTGATGAGAATGGTCATTAGTGAGAAGATTTCTCTTCTTGGAAGATAAAGCGCCTGGCGTACACTTTTCTTTTCTTTTGAGTCGAGGCATGAACTGTTGTGTTCATACGTCATAAGAAGATTTCTCTTCTTTGGAAGATAAAGCGCCTTTGAAGCGTATACTTTTCTTTTCTTTAGAGGCGAGGCATGAACTGTTGTGTTCATACGTCATTATGATGAACTGCGAGGCTGGCGATGTGAGCAGACATCATAATCTCTCTTTTCATCATCTCTTGGCACACATGTAATCAACCCCATTATCATTCGATGGGCTCTTTGTCGTGACGGTGATGGAAAACCCAATATGATGAATCGACCACAGTAAACTACCCCAAACTCGTGACTTAAACTTGCACATATGAAACAAAGAGCGGTGTCGATTTCCATTAGCATCTCTAAGTACTCTCTGTACTCTATACTCTTCAACCAACCAACCATCAAGTATAAGGCGTACATTACCTCTTGAAAATCCACAATTGAATGTGACCTTGAGCACTAGCGTAACTCCTTAAAGTGATAGTTATTTTGAGATGATAAGAGCCCAATTCCCCAGTGGTAAAAGAAGAGGTAAGGTCACCCAACAATAACTAGATTTCCAAGTCTTCGTTTTTAATGATAAGCTTGAACAAGGATCATGAAGAATCTTCATCCAACTATCCCGATACCTTGGATACTAAGTACACTTGCCGTGATATTTCACTTCAACCTCAAATAAATAATCTTGGATTAACGCCGTTGTCACATCTTGAACTACTCAAATCTAGCCTTCTTTGACATTTAAATGAACTTTGATAATGGTTTCTTCCCGACCATGGTAAAAGCACATAACCCGTAAAACCATGTAATAACCAAACTACCATGACGAATATCGAAACACACATCCAATTCATGAAATACACCCTTTTATCCCTTATTCAAAACGAAACCGTAGTACCAAACAATAAGATCCGAAATACACCTTCCTTTCTCGGGATGGATCCATCATTATGGGATTTTACAATTCTATAGTTTAAACAGAAATAGTTTCTTTCGCGGATTTTACAAAACCAAGAATAAACCTTAAGAAAGATCCGAATGCACTTTACTTTTACCAAGATGTTTCTATTTTCACGGGATTTTACAAATCTATGATTTAAACAGAAATGGATTCTTTCGCTGGATTTTACAAAATCAAGACAAAACCGTAAACAATGTCGACTTGAATGTGTTATGACAACTTTGGTTTCGGTGAATATTTGTTTTAGGGAACATGCGTTGGTTCATCAATGGTTCATTATCCAACATCAACAATATCACAAGCCATCAATAAACACTTTGGTAAATACTCCAATCACGCGTTACGCTCGGCTATTGTAGTGACCACATGGAGAAATAGACACGATATGCCAAACTTGAACAAGACGTAACTTTCCTGGATTTGTTACTTAAGCTTGCACTAATCCTTGTGAAGAAGAAGCGGTGTACCCAATGTACAAAACCTCTTGACATATCCTCAATGCGTGAGACACGAAGTGATAGCTACGTTGTGGGTTAATCGAGAAAGAATCACAACCGTAACTAAGTAGCCAAGTCTTTATCACCCTCTATAAACGCCCAAGCAAGTCATCTTCACCAAGGGTAGAAAGAAAGAAGGCGAAAATAAGTAAACGTGCGGGAAAAACTTCACTTCAAACCCAGTAAGAAATACCGTACAAACATCCCGTAGTCAACGTTGTATAATCATCAATTCAAGCCATGACACAATATACTACGTGAGAATGTGTAGCCCAAAGAATCAAACCTCATAACCCATTGAATCTCATCATCCAATCTCATATCATCAAATCTCATTTTCACAAATCATTTTATCATATAAAATTTCAAGTCCGGTCAAATAACTATTCAACCTAATCCGTCAATGTAATCACTTGCAATGATCATCTCATGTCTTCATACATCTTTGTCATATAACAAATTGCTAAGAATTTGACCCGGCTCCAAGTCCAATTAAAAACCGTTTGAACCAACACATCGATACCAAACCCCGTGAACAATTTTCCAAATTATTGCTTAAGCCGTGAATTATGTATCCCTCCAAAATACCACTCGTAGACCAAATAATTTGTATCCTCAATTTTTGAAAAAAATCGGATAACACATTTAAGATTATATTAGACTCGGTCCATATTGTCAAATATCAAAACCAATGGGGCTCCATCCGGATCCAATAAAGAGCTCAATCAAAGGAACAATTTTTCGATTGGCCCATTGAATAGAAATGAAGTATCAGGTCCAAAACCAAAAACAGATCTGATCCATCCAAGAATCCTGAAGCCGGTTAATATAATAACAATCCCTAACTATTAGGTCATAGCATAACCCTAATCCCACTCTAAAAAATACACGCCTACCACTTATCATTTCACTCCCAAAAACGCAGCAGCACTAACTCATCATCTCAATCACAGATCTTACAACCTCATCTCATCACAAACACAAACTCTAGATGGAATCTCAATCTCAGGGAAACCAATCGTCCTTTTTACCCTCTTCTTAACTCCAAATAACTGCTCACATCAAACCCTAGCTTAACTTCAAACAAATCCGCTCATACCACTGAAAAATAATCTAAGTTACCTCGCCACAGGGATGGCTTGAGGAGGTGAGAACCACAGGGATGGTTTGGAGTGTTTGATATGAGACAGCTTCCAGGTAGGTATTTAAATCATTAATATCGTTGCTTTGTTGCTTTGACCTTATGAGACAACCGAACAAGAACACGAAAATAACACATGTTGTTTTCCGATTCTTAAATTCGAACAAAACCAACGAAGCTTTTCATAGATAGCAAAAGATCAATGATGTAATCGAAGGTTTGTGTAAAGATTTTAATATCTATGCGTTTTGATGAACCTTATACACCTTGACGAGATCATTGTCATTATTGCTTTTATTTGATTTGAGTCATGTGTCGAACCACCTACTTGATTTAACATGTTTGTTAACATCAATTAAGTATCTCGAATATTAATCAAGGACATTGGATCAATGATGCATTAGTTCTTTGTGACCCACACACTAAAGGACACAAGGTGAGATCATAGAAGTATGCCATGTTTGATTACGTATATGATAGCATACGAACTGTAAGAAAGACAAAACATTAATTGTTTTGGTCCATCTTGATGTGTTCGAAGATAAAAGAATCGTGACAACAAACATAAATCGATGATGATTTTCTTTCTTTTGTGTATAGATCTTGAGTGGTCTATGTTTTGAGTTTACAATGTGTATTGGACAGATAAGACTGATGATGGTATGATATCTGAGGTCACATGTTTTGGTATATTGGTTGTTGTCGTGGTCAAAACTTCTTCTAATCTTCTTCTTCATTTTGCTAACTTATCAATATAATTCGCTAGGTCAGGTCACTTAAATCGCTACCCCTTTCTTCTCAAAGTAAGTCGCTACCAGTTTTTCACAAAGCAAGTCGCTAGCCAAATTTTCCAAACCAAGTCGCTACGTCCTTTTTTCCAAACCAAGTAGCTACGACTTATTAAATAACAAGTCGTTAGGTCTATGTCGCTAGGTCAAAGTTTTGTACCAAGTCGCCATGAGTAAAGACTCAGGCAAGTCGCTACCATAAAAACAAGTCGCTACAAGGATTCATTTCATTTGGACAGTTTTGAGAGTAAGTCGCTATCATGAAAGTACAACTCGCTAGGATGAAAAACCTTTTCCGATGAGTTTGTTCGACTACTTTTCCGACCATATGCATACTTACCCAGAAAAATATCAAAAAATATGCTTCATAATGACCCGTTTTGACCTCAAAGTATGACCAGATTCATTTGACTTCACTTATTGACTACATGATATTTCACATTTGGTACAAAAGTCACAAGAAAGATGTTTTCTGTTTGAACCAAAGAGACTCAAAGCAGATGTCAAACAATGATAGACCACGGGACACTTTTGACCAATAATAAGGATACAAAATTTGTTAATGAAACTGTTATACCACATAAATAAACAAAAACAATAATTTCTAACCATAAAAATTGCAAAAAACCAGTTTTACCAACGTACAAAAACCACCATAAATCGACACAATACAACATAACCTGGCTCTGGTACCAATTTTAAGATCGTAATATTATTGTGTTGATGATTCGGGTGGTCTTGGATGATCAAAATACATGTTTGCCATTAGAGAGAGAAGTAGAGAGTTGGGTGTTTTCTTGCTAGAGACTTGGTATACAAAATTATGGAATGTTAGATTGAAAAGCACCACCTCTTTCATGGATGGAAGGGGTATTTATAGTTACAAACATACCGTCCTCTATCGGATTGTGGATCGGGCATCTGATGGGTAAAGACCGTCCTTCCTCCACGGTGTTACTCTAAACTATACTATGCTACTAATTAACTAATTAACTACTACATAACGTAAATAACTACAAATCTATGAGCTAACATATGCTAGAATATAATTGGGGTGACCGACACTTTAACATGGAATTTCTAATTCCTAACAGTATCAGATCATGCAGCTTGCACATCATCAGCAACGGAAGACATGTTTAAATTCTACGGGATTTTACAAATCTTTGATTTAACCGGAAATAGATTCTTTCACGGGATTTTATAAAATCAAGAGAAAACCGTAAAACTTATACACTTATGCGTGACACAAGCTTACAGCGTGAGCGAGCTTCTGCGTAGTCTATAGCTTACACGTGAACTTTTAGGATAAAAGCTTAAGTTTAGCGTAAACCAAAACTTAAGTAATAACCTTATGCGTAAGTTTTCTTTAGGCGTAAGACAAGCTTATGCGTGAAGAAGGCTTAGGCGTAAAAATTTTTACTCGTAAGCTTTATGCTTATGCGTAAAATTAGGGTTTTAACGAAAATCCTTCACACTTATTCGATGTAAAAGATATCCAAAGTCGAGTATTTTCAGGGCTTATCCAAGCAAGAAAACACCGAGTAAACCAACAGATTTGAAGATCACTTGAAGAACACCTTACGCGTAAGATTAGGGTTTTCTTATCGTAAGAAGTACAAAATATGCCAAACACGTATTTTATGACCAAAACCGTTTAGAAACCAGATTATAATGATGAAACAACCTTAAAAACACCAAAACAACAAGACTTGATGATCAAAGCCACGTTTCACTCTTACGCGTAGATAAGTATACTCGTATCCAAACACGTTTAAAACCAAGAAAAACACGTAAAGTTTGAACCTTTTTGCAAGAAACTGAAATTTTAACACTCAATAACCCTTAACCCATAAGAATCTTGAATTTTTAAGTGTAAAATTTAGTGCTTTAAGCTTACCAAAAACCTATACGCCACAACAACGCGTATACACAACCCTACGCGTAAAAACCAAACCTTATCCCAAAAATAACTATCAAACCAAGAACATGAGAGATGGATGATCAAACCTGGCTCTAATACCATTTGTAGCATCTTGGTTAATCACAAACACATCATAAGCACAAAGTTAGGCGTAGGAGATAAGGTTTAGAGAAAGAAAGTGGGAGAGGATGGGAAACTTAGTGGGACAAAGAAAAATGTATTATAAGCTCCAACCTTTGCCTTGGAGGCAAAGGGTATTTATAAATACAAGCATAGCACGCCTACTTTAGGGTGTGGATCGAGCATCTGATGGGTAAAGACCCGTCAGTCCTCCACGTTGTTACTAAGTAATCTAATTACTATCATTGAATTACTACGACTACGAGCTTTCTAACAGTATACATACTGAGGTGACCGACACTTTAAGTCTTGGATTTACTAAATCATAACATTATCCTTTTTATAATAAGAAAAACAAAACTTACATTGCAAGTACCGCTCTTATTCTTGTTCTTCTTTCCTTTATGATTATCCTTACAGATCCCAACAAATTGGTATCAAGAGCATACCGATCAATTTGAAGCAAGCGCAAATTGTTTGAGGTTCTACAAATGTTTGAGGTTTGTGAATCGATTTAAGCTTGGTTGATTTCAAGAATTAATTTCTTGACATCATTTGAATTCGTTTTGTATTTTAGTGGTTCTTGATTCGATTAGTTGAAGACATCAAGTTTGTTATTTTGTTATTGTTCAATTGATTTTGCTACGCTTGTTTGATAGATCAAAGGAGTTTGTTGATTAGGATTTGGGAATAATCGAATTTGGTTTTGTGGATTAACTGCTTGTTGGGTTTTATATTTGGTCTTTGTTTCATAGCAGTTAATAGGGCAATTGTTTGTTATTTAGTAGTAAAACCCATTTGGATAAATTATGTCTTCTCAAACACAATCATCATCGGTTAGTATTGAGAAGTTTAACGGGAAAGTAATTTTAGTTTATGGTGAATTAAAGTCCGAGCCTAATTGAAACAACAAGGTATTTGGGCACCTGTAGCTGGTCCCAAACCAGCTGATATAACCGATGCAAAATATAACTCACAAGATGAAAATGCGCATTCACTGTTTTTCTATCTTTATCGGATGAGGTTCTATACGAGGTTGCTGATGAGGAAACGGCTTCTGATGTGTGGAAAAAGTTAGAAAAGCTTTATATGACAAAGTCTTTGACTAATAAGTTGTTATTGAAATAACTTTTGTTTTCACTTCGGATGAAAGAGGGCTCACCATTAAAAGGTCATCTTGATGCATTGAACTCGATCTTGATGGATTTGAAAAATGTTGAAGTCAAGATCGATGACGAAGATGCGACTCTTATTCTTCTAGTATCGTTACCTCCACCGTTTGAGAACTTTGTGAACTCCTTTGTTGTTGGTAAAGACACTATCACATTATAAGATGTTCGATCCGGTTTGCATTCCTGAGATCTTCATCATCAAGCATCGGGAAATTCGGAATCTTAAACGTCTGCTTATCAGTTATAAGTCATGATAGGAGCCATGATAGGGGTAGACATCGAACACAGAAAGGTAAAAGAAAAGGCAAATATAAAGATAGATCGAAGTCTAGACCTCGAGGATCGAATCCTTGAGATGCTTGTAATTATTGCGAAGAGGAAGGTCATTGGAAGTACAATTATCCTAAACTTAAGGAAAAAAGTTCAGGTAGCGGTTGTTGCCAAAGACGACTTGGGTTCGGAACGTGATATGGTACACTCAGTAGTTGATTATAAAGGTACACTTATTGCTTGGATCATGGATTCTGCTTGTTCTTTTAATATGAGTCCCAATCGGGATTGGTTTGTGACATATGAAGAATTTGATGGTGGGAATGTCTTCATGGGTAATGATTCACCATGCAATGTTGTTGGCATTGGAACAATTCAGATTAAGATACATGACGGAGTTGTTAGAACCCTTACCGATGTTCGCCATGTTCCAGATCTTAAGAAAAATCTAATCTCACTAGGGGTGTTAAACTCGAAAGGTTTCAAATACACTAGTGAGAATGGTGTACTTCGTGTTTCGAAATGTGCTTTGTTGGTTATGAAAGCAAAAGAAGGTACTTATTCTCTTTACAATTTACAGGGGTGAAATGATCACATGTTCCGGTTCTGTATCTTATTCAGAGAAAAGTAATTCAGATTTGATGATGTTGTGGCATATGCATCTTGGTCATGTGGGTGAAAAAGGTATGGTCATGTTGATCAAGCGGGGACTACTTGGTAGCCACAAGGTGTCTAACTTGGAGTTTTGTGAGCATTGTGTCATCGAGAAACAAAAAGAGTTTCTCAAAGGCAATTCACCAAACAAAGGCGACTCTTGATTATCTTCATTCAGATTGTTGGGGGCCTTCTCGAGTACCTTCTCGAGTACCTTCTCTTGGTGGTTCTTGATATTTTTCTCTCATTCATTGATGATTTCTCAAGAATGACATGGGTGTTTATGATGAAACACAAAGGTGAGGCGTTTGAGAATTTTAAGCATTGTAGGGTTCTTATTGAGAACCAAGATGGAAAGAAGATTAAGCATCTTCGTACTGATAATGGTTTGGAAATTTGTTTGAGAGAATTAGATGACTTTTGCAGAGATGAAGGAATTTCTAGGCATTATACGGTTCGTTACACTTCTCAAAAAAATGGGGAAGCTAAACGAATGAACATGACTTTATTAGAGAGAGCTCGATGCCTACTGTTGAAAGCCTGATTAGATATAACTTTTTGGGCCGAAACACTCAATACGGCTTGCTATTTAATCAATAGGTCTCCAGCCACCGCTATTGATTGTAAAACTCCCATTGAAGTTTAGTCAGAAACTGCAGATTATTTGAAGCTTCATGTTTTGGATGCCAGATATTATCATGTTAGTGAAAGAAAGTTAGATCAGAGAGCCAATAAAGGCATTTTCATAGGATATGGTGATAGGGTTAAAGGCTATCAAATTTGGTCACCATCCGAAGAAGAGTCATTCTTATCCGAGATGTGACATTTGACGACGATTACTTGTTTCGCGTGAAACAAGATCCAACTAAATCGAAGCTTGAAAAGGGTGTTTTGAAAAGGTGGATAATGTTCCTAAAAGGTGGAGCACGTTGTTCCGTGAAATATGGGCCACGATTTTACTTCACCGATGGTTGATCTGGATGATCAACCAAATTCTTTACATTTGGAACATGAGCAAGATAAGTCTATAGCCCATGATAGACCTCGTAGAAATGCAAAAGCTCCCATTCGATTTATTTTTTAGGACTACATCGCATACGGATTACAAGTAGTAGAAGAGGTGGAGTCACTTGAGCAACTACTCATCAAGAGGCTATTAGTTCTAAAGAGTCGGATATGTCGATTAGGGCTATGGGTGAAGAGGTAGAATCTCTTCATAAGAACAATACATGGAATTGGTGAAACTACGAATGAAGGAAAGTTATTGGTTGTGAGTGGGTTTCAAGATGAAAACCGACTTACCGTGTTCGGACATCATTAGGTTCAAGGTGCGTTTGGTCACAAAGGAATATAGCCAAATGAGGGAATCGATTACAATGAGATTTTCTCCCGGTGGTACGTCATACATCTATTCGGGTGTTACTATCATTGGTAGCACATCACGACTTAGAGTTAGAACAATTAGATTTACATACCTCATTTCTTCATGGTGACCTTGAGGAAGAAATTTATATGAGCCAACCTGAAGGTTTCGTTGTTCAAGGAAAAGAATACTACGTATTCAAGCTTCAAAAGTCTCTCTATGGTTTGAAACAGTCGCCAAGACAATGCTACAAGAGATTTGACAGCTTTATGGTAAAGCATGGTTTTAGTATAAGTGCTTATGATTGTTGTGTCTATCATAAAAAGGCAGTGTATGGATCACTTACCTACTTACTCTTGAATGTTGATGATATGCTTGTAGCGACTAAATACATAGAGTAGGTTAATAAGTTGAAGATTCTTTTCAACACAGAATTTGATATGAAAGATTTGGGAGAAACTCAAAAGATTTTGGGCATAGGAATAATTCGAGATCGAGAAGATGGTAAGCTTTTCTTATCACAGAAAAGTTATATCGAGAACATTATTTCTCATTTTGGCATGAGTTCGGCAAAATTGTTAAATACTCTTTCCTCTGTAAGTTTTTGTTTATCTATTGCTTGTGCTCCTCAAAGTAATTCAAAGATAGAGTATATGTCCCGAATACCCTATGCTAGTGTCTTTGAGATCTTGATGCTAGAAGATCCTTGACAGGTTATGTTCTCACTATTGGAAATTCGATTGTAAGTTGGAAAGCAACATTACAACCATCGGTTGCTTTATCTAATACCAAAGCCGATTACATGGCTTTAGCGGAAGCAACTAAGGAAGGAATTTGGTTGAAAGGTTTATTGAAGATATTGGTTTCCGAAGAAGAATTAAAGTGGAAGATTGGCACTAAAGACAACCTTGCATATGTGTTTACTAAATCGAGTTCCTTAGAGCAAGTTTCGTCACTATTTGGATTTTTCAATATCGACAATTGGAAATATGGTGTGACTTAGGAACTAAAGTCAAGGTGGAGATTGTTAGATGTTCTAACTTAACCTCCTAATGGTAGTTTGGTAATTTTGGTACTATATAGTTTAGTTTGTTTTGTAATGGTAGTTTCATAATTTAAGGTGTAGCAAGTATCTTCATAATCACGAAACGTGTTTTAGTTGGTTGGTCACTCTTATAAAGAGTAATATAGAATTAGTCTTGTACTACTATTTTTGATCATTTTTTATAATAAGAAAAACACAGCTTCTGCTGAAAGTACCTGCTCTTATTCTTGTTCTTCTTTTTCTTTCTGATTATCCCTACCTGATCCTAACAATTGGGTTTAAGGTGTTCCCAAAGGAACTTGAATGGCTAGAAGAGTGGGAGGTAGTTCTTTGTTAGCACGGGCGTAGGGCTAAAGTTTTCGTACTAAGGATTATGGTGCTTCGATCCGTGGTTTCAAGGTGATTTCTTATTATTTTTACTACTAAATCGCTTATGAACTTGATCCTTGTTCTTTCACTTTCTAACTAGTATATCGATCAATCAATTTGTGATTTCAATTTGGGAAAATTTCATAAAAAGAATACTTGGTGAAGATAACGTGTTCTACAAATAAAAAAGTTAACTTTCATTTCTAATTAATTTTGTTAATTACTTTGCATTCTTATAGTTTCGAAATTATATATATACAAGGGTATGTTTGACAAATCTAGCAGTTAGAGTAGTGACAAGCAGTGGCATTAGCAACACTTTGTTCTATAAAAGCTTTTGATAACGTAGTTGTAGTTGTGATTATAATGCGTAAAATGATGTAAAAGCTAAACACTAATGGGGCGTTAGGTTTAAGGGTTTGAGTATGAAGGAATAACTTCATTACCATTGTTTGGGTTCTGGATTTGGTATTTGAAAATGGGAATCAAACCCTTAAAACTTGGCATTAAACCCCACAAAGAGTAGCGGGTTTACAAACTCATACACAACCAATACCAATACCCATAGGCAATATCAAACCACACCAAGAGTAGTGTCGTTTGGTTTAGTTAATGGAATGAAAATGGGTATATGTATGATTAAGAGAACTAGGTTGCATTTATACCTAGACTATAACCATTGAATCATAACATTTCGCTGCATTCCGCGCCCATAATCACCGAATCATCAAATATGCTTCTTGATCCGTGCAAAACCGTCGAGTTTTCTCACATGGTGACCACTTGTGAATGGCCAATCTGTAAGAAACTTAAAACACTTAAGCACAAATGCAATGAAGATCTGGGGAGTGTAGTGTTTCCCAGGTCGTTATGTCCCAAATGAGCTATGCAATGGATTACCAAACGTAAAGTGATCGAGAATTTGAGCGAGAAAAAGGGATCCGATATGATTATAACTACTGAAAAAGCCAACAAATTACTGAGGCTTAAATGCAAATTAAAGGAAATTAAAAGATAAAATATATTAAATAAATTCTATCACTATTTTTAAAATCTAATGTTTTGTTTTAATGTTTTTATAAAGCGGAATTAAAACTACGTTACGTACAAATGAAAACGTGAAACTTACACAATATTAATCCTAAAAATGTGAAATGATATTTTACAATCCTAATGATAAAAGAAAATTTATAGAAAAGAAAATTATTTTATAACTATTTAACTAATTATTATTAATTAAAAACTAATTTTAACTATTAAATATTAACCTAAAATACAATAAAATATGAAATAAAGCTAGAAAAATAAAATTAAGACTTAGAAAAATCTAAAATACCAAAATAGAATTTTCAAAACTATTTTTATATTTTTCTGATTATTTTTCTATTTTCTAGGAATTAAAAACTATTTAAAACTACTTAAATTACTTAAAAATACAAATTTAACTAAGAAAAATCTAGAAAAATATTTTTTTGGCTTTTTATATTTTTCTTAACTTAATAAAAATGAAAAATTATTTTTTTGAACCTTTTCTTAATTATTTGTATTAAATGCTAATTAAAAATGCTTAAAAACTGAATTAAATCAAGAAAAAATACTAAACAGTACTGGAAAAATCTGAAAAATTCAAGTTAAGCTTAAAATAATACAAGGAATCTAGGAAAAATGGAAAAACAGGTGCTTGTGTGTAAGAATATGGAACTGCTAAGCCAAGGGCTTATAAATAAGCACTTGAATAAGCCAAATAAACAAAACAAGCCACCAACTGTTTACAGAAGTTACAATATGCTAAAATAAGTCAAAAGCAACTTATAACAACTATCTTACACTACTGAATTGCTAAATACCAAGATTTGGCTTAATTGAGCTTAAGGCTAAAAACCAGTTTTGGGGACCTACTTGCAGCTTAAAAATAAGACACCTAATAAGCTAGAAAATGGAAAACCAAAGTAGGGACTTGTACTAGACCTGGTTGGGACCTTGTAAACCAAAATTGAGCCAAAGTTGAGCTCAGATGAGCAAGTTGCAAGGTACAACTTACATGCACACTCGATTATCTTGAGTGTGTGCGAAACAATTCAACCATTTTGACAAGCACTTTTGAGCTTTATAAAAATTCACAAAAATGTATAAAAATGCTAATAACAAAATAGACCAGTTGAACTTCAAAACCCAAGATTTCACTTAATTTGGCTTAAAATGAATCAAGGAAAAATCCTTTCGGTTTGCCTCAAAATGACATTTTCACTTTTGACTTTTTAATGCAATCTTGATATTTTGACTTTGGTGAGATTTAAGCTCACTTTAAGGACTGATTATGATGTTAATGGTTGAAATGAGACTAACACAAGCTATGTCTATGGATTTTGAACACAAAACAAGTGATTTGATTTCCAAAAATCCAACAGTTAAGCTGTTGAGACAGTGGGACTGAGATTTTGACTTAGAGCTTTGCAGTTGCAGTTTTTAAGACTGATATGAGTTAATATGTGCTAAACAAATCTAATCCAACAAGTTCTATCATCTGATTAATCCTTGAACACAGTATAACAAGCTGACCCAAACACACCTTTAATTGGTGTTTTGCAATCAACTCTAAGCTAAACCATAACCGGCTAAAATAAATGATCAAACGAGTTTATATAACCATCTGACCTAATAAGCAGATTAGAACCGTTAATACTACAAATGAAGATTAAGCAAAGAAATCTTAAAATAACTCACAAACTGTCCTTAGCCACTATGGCTTGAAACTTGTGAAACCAGAACTCTAACCTATATTATCCAACCCAATAACTTTCAATCAACCCAATTCCATGGCTGCTTCAACCCATGTCCATTTCCATTACCAACTTGACCCAGTTTGACTTTTTGTTGACCAAGAACCAAAATGAATTGAAACTTAAATGTAAACTTGTGAAAAGCTGTAATAAGCTTATACAAGCTTATTTGAGCTTTGAAATAAACTTCTAAACACTTGTACTTAATATTTTGAAGTTGCAATTTGAAGCGATGAACATGAAACTTGAATTGTAAACATACTTTGAAATTGATGCTTGAAATGAGTTTTAATACACTTAAACACTTTAAAGCGATACAAATTAACAAAGATTACGGGTTTTATGCTAACTTAAGAACTTTAAGATAAAAGCGACATTTAGAGAAAATTAAAACTAGTAGACTCCTTTCTACTCTTCCTTCTTCTCTCTTTATAATCCAAGAGCTTTCTCTCTCATCTCTGATTGATTCCCACTTGTTTCTCAGCCATTGGATGGCTTTAAATTGATCTTGGCCATAGAATGGATTTTTGGCGCCAAAACTAGATTTTAACAGTTAGGGTTGAGTGAAGAGGGGGGAGGAGCATTAAATGATTCTTGGAGGGTAGTTGCGGTGGGGAACAAGAAAATGGGTTTTGTGGGGGATGGGTTGTAGCTTGTTGCAGACAAAGCAGGTGGAAGGGAAGACTTTTGGCGGGTTTGGGGTGTTTGGTGGTTATTGACCAAGGTGGTAATAATGGAAGGGGTTCAAAATGGTTGTGGCGAAGTCATGATTAGGTTCAAGGTCCAAAAGGGTGAAGGGTTTAATAATTATAGGGACCATATGTGTAATTTACGAAATTGGGAGGACCAGAGCGCCAAACACAAAGTTGTTTCAAGGGCTGAAAATGACAATCTCAAAAGTACAAGGACCAAACTTGCCATTTCAAATTTTAGGGGCCATTTTGCCAAATTTCAAACTTGAAGGACTAATTTTGTAATTTCTCAAAACTTTTGATATTTTTCACCAAAGGACTAATTTTGACAACTTATAATTTTAAAGGACCTTTGGTGATTTATCTTTTGAAATTAGGACTCGGGGACTATTTTGACAATTTTAGAAACTTGGGGGCTGAAGCGCCAATTATGCAAACTATGCTCATTTTCATCGATTTTGAACATTTTGCATCCGAAACATATAAAATGCAATTTTGGAATATTTTCGGTATTTTGATGCATTCGAGCATTTTTAAGCGTTTTGCGATTCAGATTGAACAAAAATGATGAGTATTCTACACACTCGTCATCCCCACACTAAACTATTGCTAGTCCTAGCAATCTTTTGAGAAAAACTTAATGGATTTGAATCTCTTTACCAAAAGCCATTACTTACGGAGTAGCCAAATGTTTCGATTCAAGTAAGAACCATGGTACACCGATAACCATGTGATTTTGAGCAAACCACCGACTTCAACGGATTTGATTTGTCTTTACGGAAGCCGTTTGCTCGGACTAGCCAACTCTTAGATAAATTATCAATATTATCTTTGGTGAGTGATTACCAATTATGGTTTTCCACCGCCTTTACCACAAGCCATAACCTTGCGGGCTGCCACTCTTCACTTTTAGGATATGGTGAGTAGAATACCATACAATTTTGGGCAAATTGCAAGCCGTCAACGGATTTGAGATATCTTTACCAAGAGCCGTTTGCTCTGGATTAGCCAATCCTTTAGTTTATTAGACAAGGCGGATGATAACCAATTGAGTAAGTCAAAACACTTACTCCAAAAAAAATTTGGCCAGCAGAATTAGGTGGTATAATTACATGATAAAATTAGTGAGAATTCCCCACATAGAAAGGAATATTGCCCTCAATATTCAAAGTGCAATTGTTATGCCGAAACATAGAACGTAAAAGGGAAATACTACGCCATTATTTAGAAAGATGATTTTTTTTTTTTTTTTTTTTTGAAAACTTATATACACAACATGTGGGGCAACCCCCACACTAGGGTGGTAGAAAGATAGAAAGAAGTCGAAATATGGGTGAAAACCCATATGGCATACTCTTATTTTTGATTACCGAGTCGCTAGCTTGACTCGACCCAATTCATTTGTTCATGGGGAAGGTTTGTAAGTCGGGACAACCCGGGAGGAATGTCCTCTCCAAAATAATGCTTCACTCGATGACCATTCACTTTAAAGTTTGGACCATCGGGTTGAGATAACTCAATGGTACCATAAGGATAAACCTTAGCAATGGTAAATGGACGAGACCAACGGGACTTGAGCTTTCAGAAAATCTTCAATCTTGAATTGAAAAGATGGACTCGATCACCAACGTTAAAAGCGGTTCTTGATTTTTGAGTCATGAATCTTCTTTGTCTTTTGTTTATAGATCAAAGAGTTCTCGTAAGCTTGATCACGGAGTTCATTTAATTCATTCATTTGAACTTTCCGATGATCACCGGTGTCTGAATATCGAAATTAGCATGCTTCAGGCCCAGTATGCCTTGTGCTCGAGCTCAACCGGCGGATGACATGCCTTCCGTACACTAGCTTGTATGGAGTGCACCCGATGGGTGTTTTGTAAGTTATGCGGAAGGCCCAGTCGTCATCTAACTTATCGACCAAGAGCACGGTTTTCACCAACCGTCCTCTCAAGAATTCTTTAATCCCCAGGTTGGAAACTTCCACTTGCCCACTTGTTTGTGGGTGGTGCGCGATGAAAGGCGGTGAGTTACACCATACTTTTGCATGACTCTATCAAATTGGTCATTGCAAAATCGTACCACGATCACGATTATGGCTCGTGGAGTTCCAAACCTAGCAAATAAATTTCAAGAATTTCACAACAACTCGGGCATCGTTGGTGGGTAAAGCTTTAGCTTCACCCATTTCGACAAGTAGTCAATAGCCACGAGTATGTATTTGTTACCACGGAAGAAGAAATGGCCCCATAAAGTCAATGCCCCGGATGTCAAAAATCTCACACACTTGAATGGCGTTTTGCGGCATTTCATTTCTTTATGAGATATTCCGTGGCGTTGACAAGCGTCGCGGGTTTTGACAAATTCATGGGCATCCTTGTAGATCGTGGGCCAATAGAATCCGGAATCAAACACCTTCTTGGCGGTGTAGTTGGGGCTATGATGTCCCCAGTGGGTCGAGAATGGCAAGCTTTGAGAATGTCAATAGCTTCGACCATATACACATCGCTTGATGACTTGATCCGCGCAAATTTTGAACAAATAGGGGTCGTCCGGAAATAATGTTTCACATCTTTAAAGAATTTGCTTTTCTGTTGGGACGACATCCCTTTCACCAAAAGTTACCCGCATGGTAATTTGCAAAGTCAAGAAACCATGGGGTGAAGAGTCTCCACGAAAAGAAACCACATTGAGTGTTTCGAGAGAAATGTTTCATTTATTTCCTTTTCTCGAACACATCTTGGTGAGGGTTTCTAGGCGGGAAAGATGATCGTGACGAGGTTCTCGGCTCCTTTTTATCACGTGTGATGATATCAAATTCTTGTGGAGGAGAACCCAACGGACAATCTCGGCTTTGCATCTTGTTTTGCAAAGAGATATTTGAGGGCGAGTGATCCGTATACACCACGCATTTGGTCAAGATAAGGTATGGCGAAACTTTTCAAGCATACACCACGCTAATAATTTTTTTTCGTAGTGGTGTAATGGGTTTGAGCTTGATCATAGTTTTGCTTGCGTAGTGGATTGGTGAAAATGCTTGGTTTTGTTGCCCCAAGACCCGCACCGATAGCAAAGTCACTTGCATCGCACATGAGCTCGAAGGTAAATCCCGGTCGGGCTAGAATGGGTGCTTCCGTAAGCTTTTCTTTAGTGTTTCAAAGCTTGATGCACTCGGGAGAAAAGATAAAAGGAGCATCTTTTCGAGAAGATGGGTCATAGGCCGGCGATTTTAGAGAATCTTGAATGAATCTACGATAAAACCGGCATGACCTAGAAAACTCCTAATACCTTTGACGGTAGTAGGATGAGGCAGTTTAGCAATAACATCAACTTTTGCTCTATCTACCTCAATCCCATTCTTGGAAATCTTATGGCCAAGGACTATGCCTTCTTTGACCATAAAGTGGCTCTTCTCCCAATTTAGACAAAGATTGGTGTCTTCACACCTTTGAAGCATTTTGTCTAAATGGGAGAGACATGTCTGAAATGAGTCCCCAATGACCGAGAAGTCATCCATAAACACCTCCATAGTTTCCCCGATCATGTCGTGGAAAATTGCCATCATACATCGTTGGAGCGTGCGGGAGCATTGCATAAGCCAAAAGGCATACGTGCGTAGGCAAGCGTCCGTATAGGCGGTGAATGTGGTATTTTCTTGATCCAACGGATCAATGGGGATCTGAAAGTAACCCGAGAAACCATCAAGGAAACAATAGTACTGGTTCCTGCTAATCTCTCAAGCATCGGTCCATGAAGGGTAAAGGAAAATGGTCTTTACGGGTGGCTTCGTTTAGCTTGCGATAGTCAATACACACACGCCATCCGTAACCAATCGAGTTGGAATTAACTCGTTTTCTTCATTCGTGACAACGATAATGCCACCCTTTTTAGGAGCGCAATGAATGGGGCTATCGAGGACTATCGAGATCGGGTAAATCAAACCGGCATCAAGAAGTTTGAGAACCTCTTGTTTGATAACCTCATGAATCTTAGGATTCACCCTTCTCGATGTTGAATTCTTTGGTTTGAAGTCATCCTCCATTAAGATTTTGTGAGTACAAAACTCGGGGTTGATACCCTTAATATCGGAGAGTTTCCAAGCAATTGCTTGCTTGTGTGACTTCAAGACCTTTATGAGAGCGGTTTCTCCTCCTCGGTTAAATCCTTAGCAATTATGACGGGTAATTTATCATCACCTTCCAAAAATGCATACTCGAGATGAGGAGGTAGGTCCTTAAGTTCAACCTCGGGAAATTCTTGATGAGCGTTTGTCTTGATTTGATTTCCTCAATCGTGATTTCTTTCGGAGGAGTGAAGGTAATGGATCTTCATTAAGCAATTGCTCAAGATAAAGAATATCCCCTCCGAATCATACACACCATCAATTCGGTGAATTGATTCATCGATAACAAGAAATTCATCGATCTCTTCGGAAGAAGTCACCTCCCTCAAGCGGAGTGAGAGAGGGAAGAGTCGGCAATGATAGGTTGAGAAGATGTGGTGGAATCCCCACTCACGGAATTATGAAGATAACCAAGAAACTCTTGAGTACTCCTCTCAAGCAATATCAATTAAATCGACTCGATTAACGATTGATGTCATAATTTGAGGAGTACCTCGAAGTTTGATCAAGGTTAAAGGTATGACTTCATTACCCACACGTAAAGTGATTTCTTGCTCAAATACATCGATAAGAGCACGGCCGTTCTCGGGAATCCTCGTCCAACAATGAGAGGAACCCGATGATCGACATCGAAATCAACAACCACAAAATCACCGGAAAATGGAACTTTCCTACTTTACAAATACATCCTCGGCGATGCCAAGAGGACCGCGATATAGAGCGATGCGCAAGCTCAAGAGTCATGCGGTAGGAATAAGTTCGGAAGAAAGTTTCTTCCACATCTGAATAAGGCGTCAGATTGATGCTTGCACCAAGATCGGCAAGGGCAAAGCATTCAATCATCCGGAAAAACACAAGGAAGAAGAAATTTTCGGGATCTCCGACTTCTCGGGAAGCTTCTTTAACAAGACAAATGGCGGTTCTCATTCAAAGGAGTCTTAGCCATTTCAAACGACTTTTCCTTGTTGCTCAACATGTGCTTGAGTAGATGCAAACTTGGGCATCAACATGATGGCATCCGTGAAGCTTATGTCAAAATGAAGTTCTTGGAAAATTTGAAAGAATTTTTCCATTTGATGACTAGCTTTCTCATGAGCTTTTGCTCATGTAAGCGTGAGGGTAAGGAATAGAAGTTTTGGATTTAGGGTTACCAACTAGAGGTTCAAAACAACTCAGGTTTGGTATTGGGTTTCGGGACAACACGAGGATGAACATTCTTTGGTACTCCCGTTATTAGTAGGAAGTTCCTTGTCCTTTGTTGTCTCGGGTTCGCTTTCCACTACCTTCGGGAGAGAAGAAGAAGAGGTAGTAGGAATAGCGGGTCCATCATAAAAGCACCACTTACGGTTGTGATCGCCTTTGCATCGCCCCTCGGATTAGCGATCGTGTTGCTAGGTAGAGTACACGAGCCGGGGTCGATCATTTAAAGACTTCTTAATGTCGAAATCTGGTGACCAACAACGATTCATTTCCTCTTGGGATTTCATGAATTGTTTCAACAACTCATCGAGATGATGGTCCAGTTGGAACAATGGCTTGAGTTTACGGAAAATTACGCCTCTATTGTTAGGATTAGGGCCTTGATTACGAAAATTTCCTTGGTTATTGCCATGAAAATACCACAGGTTGAAATTTCCACGACACAGGTTTCTATTGAAATTTCCTTGATGTTGGAAATTTTGATTACGATTTTGAAAACCGTTGTTTGGACCGAAATTACCTTGGTTTTGAAAACCTTGGTTTTGTCTATTTAGATTCGATTACGGTTTTGATTGAAACCGGAGGTCGAGTAGTGGTTAGGGCGGTGGTTGGTCTATAGAGCACGATATTGATTGCCTCACGATTAGAGATCCGCCCGACATTAGCTTCAAAAGGGTTACCATCGGTGGCCATACAATTATAGTAAGCATGGGGACCACCACGGGTAACACAGACTTCCACTTTCTTAACTTCAACGGGAGGTGAAGT
>CM040240.1:161110393-161136698 GCA_022545495.1 Chrysanthemum lavandulifolium | reverse complement strand
ATCGAGACACTCACAATTCTTGAAAATAGAAGGCGGCGTCGGTGCTAATGCGACGCCGTCCGAGGATTTTGTGACGGTTCGAACCCAAACTCGTATTTTCAAGTGACGACGTCCGGTTGTAAAAGAGTAGGTCGTCGCTACTCGGATGGCCTAGATGCAATCCGACGACGTCGGAAGTCAAGAGGACGGCGTCACGGACATAAGGTGACGCCGTCGCAAGGTTAACGTGGCCAAGACGAAACCCTAATGGCGGCGACACGGCGGCGTCCACGAAACATAAGGTGACGTCGTCGCATATGTAATCTTATATATAGAATCCGAATTTCTCGCTTTTAGGTTGAGTCTTTTGGGTGAAAACCTAAAACCGAACCTAAGGTGTCTTGTACGAGATTTTAGGGTTTTAAACCTATCTTACATCAAGATAAGTATTTACTTCATTAATTCAATTATGTCTTTGATTATTTGTGTGTATGCTTGCATGTTCTCCATGTCCGACTAATTTATTTGTGTGTTTGCTTAGGAAGTATGAAACTTAATTATTGAATATTGATTGGTTGTTTCTTATCTTAGTTGATTAATGATCTAGTAATGCGATAGGTCATTCGTTGTGTATAATGCTTGATTCATCTTTGTGAACCTTAGAATATAATTACCCGAGTAGTTGTAAGCTAAACCATCCAAAGAGTGCCTTAGAGTAAGAGTTTATCATCCTAGTGGGTTTGTAGGCGAGACCCTTTGGTAAGTTCAAAGAGTTAGGGAGAAACGACACCCTACAACTTTAGACACACAACGCAACTAAGAATAAGGACGTGACAATTCAACCATCAATAGGAGATAATTAAGGAGTAGAACAACCTAAGTAAACATATCTTTAAACTATCATACGAGCACACATTAATTAGACATAGACTCCACAACCTTAGTTTAGATAATTAGATAATAGTAGAGTAATCGGTAGAAATACCAACCTCCCCAATCCAATACCCGAGATTCGTACCTTTCCATTTCATAAAATATAAAAATACAAAATAATCTTCCTCAACCTTAACCTTAGCGTAGTAACTCCTTACTAGCATTCCTATTCCCCAGAGAACGATATCAATACCGTGGCTTACCCTAATTACTACACTACAACGATTAGGTTCATTTGCCTAGGGTGTTATAAAACTTGCTCGAAGAAAAGGAAGTTTCCTTGACCCCGAGCAGCGTGTGGCGTTATTAGTGGCATCTTCTAATTTTCTATCATCCTCGATGCACTCGATGCATGAAGGTTTTTGTCTAGGCTTGAGGATCTCATCAACATCATAAACAACCTTTTGAGCGACTCTTGCTATTTTACCATACTCGAGTTGGGTTCCTCTACAATGGGGATACTATGCTTATCGCTTAAGACTTTATGCTTAGTGACCATGTGAACAGTCTGAAGGGTGTTTGATGAGTGTCTAAATACTCATCATTTTTATACCATTTAGACTGCAAAATCATCTGAAAATGCTCAGAAATGCATCAAAATACTGAAAATATTCCAAAATTGCATTTTATATGTTTCAGATGCAAAATGTTTAAAATCGGATGAAAATGAGCAAAGTTTGCATAATTGGCGCTTTAGGTCCCCAAGTTTCTAAAATTGTCAAAAATAGTCCACTGAGTCAAAATTTCAAAGAAAAATCACCAAGGGTCCTTTTAAATCATAACTTGTCAAAATTAGTCCTTTGGTGAAAAATATAAAAGTTTGAGAAAATTACAAGTTTGGTCCTCCAAGTTTCAAATTTGGCAAAATGGCCCTGGAAAATTGGAGTTAGCAAGATAGACCCTTGGACTACAACTTCATAATTTACACTTTGGTCCTGGACTTTTCGAATTACACCATTAGTCCCTAAGTTGCTAATTGGGTTCAAAATTCATCCCAGTCCATTACACACTTAACTAAACCACCTAAGCCCAACCAAAACCCAAGCCCAATCCTCCTATACCCGGTCCAATTAAATCCTTACCCAACTCAAACCCTACCCACCCATAGTTAACACCCCCTTTTTTTTTCCTCACTTCCCCAAACGCAAACATCCCAGGCTCCCAAGAACCACGAACACAATGATTAAAATAGCTCTTCACCTCACCTTTCACGACAACTCCCACACCTGCTACCCAGCTTTTCCGAAGAAAGAAAAGAAAAAAAATAAAAAATGAAAAGAAGAAGAAGTGGTAAAATAGATGAGATGACAATGGCTATAAGCGGTGCACGCGTGTTTGGTGGTTTATCCCACAAGAAAGAGAGAAAAGGGAAAGACTTGAAGGCTGTTGCATAAATAGGAGGGGATAGCCATTGAAACGAGTAGTTAGTTTTTAGTTAGTAGTAGTTAGTTTCAATTAGTTTTTTTTTGGTTTTTATTATAGTTATTAGTTTTCAATTTAGAACGGTAGTAATCTAGCTGAGCTTCTTTCATTGTTGTCATTTTTACATTCCTTGTACCCTTTTAAATTTTCAATGAAATTTAATGTTAAGTCAGTTTAAAAATTCCCAGTTTGCATTTTTGTTTTGTCTGATGTAATCTATACTGGATTTATTGTTTTAGTGGTTCATGAAGTTGTTTCAAGCCCTTGTGAGCTTTTGTTCAAAATTGCAAAATGTTGTCTACAAGTTTATAACCTTAGTTTTTGCTTTCAAGTCTGCCTTCAAGGGTGTTTAAAATAGAATTGATTGTGGGTCAATTTCGTATTTTGACCCATGTTGGGATTTAATGTAGTTTAAGCAAGTGTTAATTTTGGAATTTAGAAGTCATCTTGCAGCTGTTATAAGCTTCAAATACCCTTGTGTTTATGTCCTGGTCTTGCCGCAGTCTCCAAACAGTAAGTTCTAGCCCCTTTAGAAGCTTCATGTAAGCTACCATAAGTTGCACATTAGTCTTTTTAGGATCTTTGATATTTGAGTCTTTAATCTTTTGAACTGGCTTTAGTTTCTAGATTAGTTTTATTAGCTTATTTTGGCCATCAAAGAAAAAAGGAAAAAAAAAAATCAAACTGTCCTGTTTCAGCATACCTATCAGCCCCACAAGCTTAGGAGTTGACTCACACTCAAGCTTATCCAAAATAAGCCCCCAAGTGAGCCCCTTTGGCCTGTTTTCGCTGCACCAACACCACCGCAACAGGTCAGAACCTAATTCAGTGCTAATCTTGATTTCTTTTGTGCTTATTCTTAGTTTTAGGATTCAATAGATGATTTAGAGTAGGATAGATTATGTTTAGCTTATTTAGTGCTTGTTAGGAAGCTTTAGTGCTAATTTGTCAATTTTTAGTAGCTTTAAGATTTCCTTAGATTAATCTCAAGCCAACTGCTCATTCCCCCGCTGCTTATTCCCCTTTTAGACTAGTTCATTATCTGTTCTTGTGGTTAATTTCAAGCTCAGTATTAGTGGGTTGCTTATTTCATAAGTTGTTTGTTTATTGTATGCTTATTTAACACTAAAGAGTGTCTAAGGGTGTGATTGGTTGATAATCTGTCCTTAAGTAAGTAGCTTTTTATATGTTCTTATTTCATTTGACCCTTAGCTTATTTGTAGGATAGATTGGATTAGAGGTTGCTGTTAGTCTATATTTAGTAGTATAATTTTCATTTTAAAAGCTTTTAAATGCATTAGGATTATTTAAGTAGTGTTTGTTTTGTTTTAAATTTCTTTGGATCATAACTGTTCTTGTTAATCTGTTTTAAAAAAAAAAATCTGCTTTTAATCTGATGTAATATAAAAAGTTTGCAAGGAATTTTGTTTAGCTTATTTAGTTGTTAGTCTGTAGTATCTAAAACTCATATTTGAAAAATCAAAAAAAAAATAATAATAATAACAAAACTGCAACACCCCAGGTTCGAACCTGGGTCAGTTCAGTCACAATAACAGAGCCCCACACTCACTCAACTCAACCAACTGTGCTACTCTTTTTATCACGTTGTACATTACACCATTTATTGCTTTAAGGCCTTTTTGCTTCTCTTTCCTTTATTAGCTTTATATACGGTTTAGCTTTATTACCGCTGATCTCCAGCTTATTTTTTAGATTTAGTATTTTTTCTAGCTTAAGGTTTTAATAAAGTATTTTTAGAAAAAGTTCCGTAATTTTTCATTAAGTTTTAGTATTTTTAATAATTAATTTTTACATAATTAGTTTTTAATTCGTAATAAATAAATAAAAACTCAAAAAAATATTCCGCTTTTTCCTAAAATTTTCTTTTATCATATAAGACGTAGGAAAATTGTTTTTACATTCGTAGGACTTTTATTTCACAAATTTTACGTTTTATCTTGCGCTCCAGCGTAATTTTTATAAATAACGTACGTTTTCATTTTAAGTTACGTTTTTAGATAATTTAAGTTTACGTTTTAGTTAAAATAGTTTATTTAAGTTATTTTGTTTTATAAAATCACAAAAGCATCATTTTAAATATAGTGATAGCGTTTATTTAATAGATTTTATCTTTTTAATTTCCTTTAATTTGCATTTAAGCCGTTTTAATTTGTTGGCTTTTTCTGTAGTTATAATCATTCTCAATCCCTTTATTCGTTCAAATCTCTCGATCACTATACGTTGGGTGATCCATTGCACAGCTCGTTGGGACATAACGACCCGGGGAAACACTATACTCCCCAGATCTTCATTGAGTTCGTGTCTTAACCGTTTTAAGTTTCTTACGGTCTGCCATTCACAAGTGGCAGGCTTGAGTGAGAAAAACTTGACGGTTTGGCACGCATCAGTGTTTCCTTGTATGTATAACTTGTTTTCAAGTTTGTTTTTCAAAGTTTTTAGGTTGGAAAAATCAGTTAAAAGTTTTGATTCCTTAGCATTGAATTCCAGCTTAAGCACTTTCACATTTTCTTGAAGTTCTTGTTTTGCTTAGCGCTTTATTAAGCTTTTCTTGTAAGGAATTTAACTCTTGTTGTAATACTTCTTCCTAAAATTTCTTTTTCGATAAGTTATGCGCATTTGGATATCCATCTCCCGCTCAC
The DNA here is from genome assembly GCA_022545495.1 of Chrysanthemum lavandulifolium. Classification (NCBI taxonomy): domain Eukaryota; kingdom Viridiplantae; phylum Streptophyta; class Magnoliopsida; order Asterales; family Asteraceae; genus Chrysanthemum; species Chrysanthemum lavandulifolium. The sequence goes on along the minus strand of CM040240.1, from coordinate 161,131,704 downwards.
GAGTGGTCAATTCAAACTTAGCACTTGTTAGTATATGGCAACTTGATCCTTATAGGTATTGAGTTCGGTGGTCAAGGAATCATCGAGCACAAATCGGTGTATTCATCGAGCATGCATTCATTGTTAATTGCATAAGATTCATCACTTGGTACAATAGATCATCATCTTGCTTCACATATTGTTCATATAGGACAACATTGCTATTTCCCATATTTTCAATATCGATTCAATGACTTGATGAGATTGTACTTCATGGTGAATCTTTTCTTATCAACCACATCATATAGTTTCAATACCTCGATATTATGGATTCCTTGGAAGGGCCGCCTGTTGAGGTGAAGAGACCATTGGAGAGATATTAGTTATGAACATGGTTTGTGCATATGGTTCATCATCAACGTCTGAGTCAAATGCATCACGATCGCAACTTGAAAGGCGTTGGGATTGTTACTCGTTACCATGCACGCGGGTTGTTCGTCCACATCGGCATCGTATGTCTTAGCATTCCCATCGACAAGAACAACAACTCCTCTTCATTCAACATTCCTCCATTATCTTGTGCTTGAACCGGCAACATCTTGTCCTCAAGTATTCGCATTTTGAGGACGTTTGGTTGAGTGCGGTTCTAGCAATGTGCCCTTCTCCACCACGGTTGTAGCACTTGATTGGTTTTAATTGACCACGAGCCATATTCCTTCCACGATTCGATTTCCCATATCCACCACCAACTCCACCTCTTCCATGTTCATCTTGTCTTCCTTGAATCGTTGCACCATAACCTTTCCATCTCGACAATAGCATGATTGTGTAGATTGGATGCGATTACGATTTCATTGTTAGTGTGAAGACCGTTAGTATGTGGAGTGAGGTCAAGTTTTGTTTAACCATAAGAGCCATTGATTGATGAAGTGTTCCATGACTGCGTCGAATCGGTGGCTTATACCTGGATCGTGAATGAGCTTGTGGTTACCATTTCCAGTAGGTATGACTTGTGATGCTTTGGTAGTGATCCCTACATTAGTGTAGAATGTAGTAGAATCATTTGAAGAGCTTGCATCTCCAGCATTGGTCTTGAACTTTTCCATGATCATTCGCTCAAATGCTGCATGTTTCTCATTTTGAAGCAAATAAGCATATAGTTGCTCATAATTGGTGTTCTTCAATCCTTTTGTTGAGTTTGACTGCTGTGACAAATTTGTTCCATTCGGTAGTCATGTTGTTTACAAACTTTGAATTTAGTGAATATTCGGCATTGTCATTTTGATATTCCTCATATCATTCACCGACTTGTGAAATCGACATGATATTCATCACACTTTCCCCGGTATCATTTGAAAGTTCTCAAAATCATCATACAGTACCGAGACTCCCTATCTTCTTGAGTCGATTCGAACGGATAGAAGCATCTTAACGTTATCCTGCATCGCCTTTGCTTTAGTGTTGTGATTGATCGACTTGTAGATGTCTTTTGGTAGACCTTGGAGAACAATGTTTGAAGCTCGATGTCGCATCATATCTCTTCTTCTCCTTATCGAAAGCTCATCATATGTCTTTGGTCGATCCGGTCCTAATGTCACAGAACCATCGCAGCAGTTTCGAGCGTCTCGGTAGTCTCATTTGATATGGTCCTTCATCAATTGACTTAAGTATGTTAACCCCATTTTCCTTTCCTAAGCGATGCGATCGATTCTTTGTGACCAAGACTCATAGTCGGTTCTATCAACCATGGGAGGACAGTATCCAGTAGGATCATAATATTATTGTGTTGATGATTCGGTGGTCTTGGATGATCAAAATACATGTTTGCCATTAGAGAGAGAAGTAGAGAGTTGGGTGTTTTCTTGCTAGAGACTTGGTATACAAAAGTATGGAATGTTAGATTTAAAGCACCACCCTTCCATGGATGGAAGGGGTATTTATAATTACAAACATACCGTCCTCCTATCGGTTGTGGATCGGGGCATACTGATGGGTAAATACCGTCCTTCCTCCACGGTGTTACTCTAAACTATACTACGCTACTAATTAACTAATTAACTACTACATAACATAAATAACTACAAATCTGAGCTAACATATGCTAGACTACAATTGGGGTGACCGACACTTTAACATTGAATTTCTAATTCCTAACAATCTCCCCAAGGAGGTCACCCCATGAAATACATTTGCATCCTAGCATTCTTTCTTTGACATTGTTCTTGAGCTCGTAGACTTGAATTCTTCACTTTCGCAATCTTTGTGCTTTAGTAGCGATTCTTCAAAGTCCGCATGATTTGTACTTTTAGTGGAGGCCTTTAAGCGATCCACATCTTTGATGATCTTGAGCTTTCATTGAGATCATCGACCACGATAAATCTCGGGATCACCCTTTATTGTGTTGCCATCATGTGAAGTTGTGACTTTTGGACCGACATGCTCACACTTTTGAATCATGACATCTTTCCATCGAGTAGCGGAGCTTTCTTGGTTCATGATATTTGCGGCGTAGCGAAGCATAGTATAGAAATATCGAACCGTGTTATGTAGATTATGCACCGTCATGATTTCTTCAATTAAGTGTGGATGTTGTGAGCATGCAACTTTGGATTGACTCCTCAATTCGATCGGTTGCAACCATCCAAATGTACACGCAAACAACAGTTAGCAATAAAACACACAAAAGTGTCTTTGATCACTTCGTTGAATTGAGGTACACGCCCACGGTTCCCGTTGATCATTATAAATCTTGCTGTGATTAGGTAGGATTCTAAGAATCTCCTTGACAGGGTTTCGCGGTGTTCTAGTTGTTCTCAAACGAGAACGTCTCAAAGAAGACAACACGGAGTGAGTGAACCGGTAATTGAGATTCAGCGATTGATGAAAAATGATTTGAAAAACAATCGCGTATTGCTTAGAAGAAAGAGTTTTATGTCGACGAAGGTTTTATGAGAAAGATCAATTTTCAATCAAAATACTTTTGTATTTGAAAGAGTACACATTCGATGTGCTAGATAAAAGAAGAGATCCGCACATCGAGCGGTTTTTCCAAAAGTATTTTTCAATCGGAGATACTTTTGAATTTGAAATATGAATACACATTCGATGCGCTAGAAAAGAAGATTTGCACATCGAACGGTTTTCCAAAATATTCGTCAATTCATTTCTGGACCAAGGTTGATTCACGGTGAATCGCCCCATCGTTCTATCCGGTTGTCACAAGTTTGATCTTTAGAAAGATCTCACATGTCACCTACCAAGAGCTTGTTCGATGTTGGCTCTAGAAGGATTTCCATCTTCATTGTGAATATTTAACATATCACTCGGATGTTACGCAATACCACAAGGATAATCGTGGGACTCTTAATATATTCTTACTTTCCACATTGTGTGAAACCACAAGTCTTCATTAATATAGTGTCCTAATGAGATATTGTGGATGATCTCTTGGCTCTAGACTCAATAGTGCACATTTGGTTCTGTCTTGGGAGACTAGGAGAGGTCTCTACTTCAATATCAACTATCTCTAAGAGAAAGTCGATAGATTATGTCGGTTCCCGTGAGAATGAAACAAGCCCTTTGATTGAGTCCAAACGTCAAGTTTATCACACAAGTCAACCACTTGTGAATGGTCAACCGTAATAAAATTCAAGCAGGTCTAAAACCAATGCAATTTCCTTGAATATAGTGGATTCCCGGTCGTTAAGTCCCACGGAGGATTGATGGTGCTTAAAAGCGTTCGGATGTCGAATGATCACTAAGGATAATGATCGATAAGGATTTTGATTGATAACTACACTCTTGATTGATTGGAATGGTATTTGGATACAGAATTATAAAGCACAACAATCAGATTAAACAAACGTAAACACGTACGTTTATTAAATTACGTAAACGTATAAAATAAAACGTGAGTTTTAAGAAATAAAAGACCTACAAATATGAAAATGATATTTTTACAATTCTAATAATAAAAGAAAATTATTTTTATTACTATTTATGTAATTATTATTAATTAAAAACTATTTTTAACTATTTAATAATAATCTAAAATATAAGAAAATGTGAAATAAATCTAGAAAAATAAAATTATAATTTAGAAAAATCTAAAATATTATAAAACTTATTTTAAAACTGAAAATATACTTATTACACTTTTATCTATTTATTATTAATTAATTACTATTTATTAATTATTTAAAATACACTTAAATACAAGAAAATATAAAATTAACCTGGAAAAATAAACTTATAACTTAGAAAAATCTAAAATATTATAAAACTAATTTTAAAGCGAAAAGATATTTTTATGTTTTTATTTATTGATTATTAATTATTTAATACTTTTTAACTATTTTAAATTTTAATAAATACTAAACAAGCTAAGAAAATTATGAAATTTTTCTATAAATATCCTATGGTGACTGACTAAGAAAATTATAAAAGCGAAAGTGCTTAATAATAATTTGAAAAAGAAAATTAAAAAGCTAATTTCTATTAAATAAACGCTATCACTATTTTTAAAATGATGTTTTGTGGTTTTCTTTTTTGAAAACTATTTAACTACGATTATAAGCAACTTTTATAAAGATAAAATTTTGAAACTTAAAAATAAGCAGTTTAGAAGCTAAAGAGCTTAGCAGTTTGGCTTTTAAGCTTATTTTGATGTTTTAAGCTCAAACAAGCTTACAAACTGGAACCAAAGATAAAATAAGACACAAATAAGCTAAAGTACTCGAATTAAGCTAAAAAGTAAAGAGAAACACACTGATAAGCTTATAATAAGCACATAAGCACTTATACTAATCCTACTAACCAAACAGACCTGCAGTCATCTTCACAAGCAGTTTAAGCTTATGTAATAGTGAAAAGCTCAAAATAAGGACTGAGGTATCAAGATGGGTTGGTGAGCTTTCCAAAGTCCAAGCTCACACTGTGGGAACCATTTGTAGAGCTTATGAAAGGCTTGAGAAAAAGCTTGTAAACCATCGAGTGCTAAGTTTACACATAAATGGGACAAACAATAAGCTATTTGCAAACCAATCAAATAAGCTACAAAGGTGAAAATAAACCTTGGACTAAAGAATAGGGTAGATAAGCTACACAAAAGCTAAAGTACACAAGCTATGGTTCACTAATGAGCTCTTGATGAGCTTATGAAACTGGATAGCTCAAGCGTACACGGGCATGTTTTGGAAAGAGCTTAAAACAAGTTAAGAATTAAGCGGTTTATAAAGTAAATAAACATAAACTAAAATTTTTAGTAAAGATAAGTGATGAGTGCTTATTCACTCATCATTTTGGTCAATCTGAATCGCAAAACATCTAAAACACTCGAAATGCATCAAAATACTAAAATATCTCAAAATTGTGTTTTATATGTTTGGATGCAAAATTATCAAAACAAATGAAAAACGAACAAAGTTTGCATAATTGGCGAGTTTAGTCCCCGACTTTCAAAATTGGCGAAATAGTCCCCAGCACATATTTTAAAAGAAAAGTCGCCAAAGGTCCTTTTGAAATCATAAGTTATCATAATTAGTCCTTTGGTGAAAAGATTTCAAAAGTTTTGAGAAATTACAAGTTTAATCCCCGGAGTTTCAAATTTGGCAAATTTAGTCTTTGTATTATTAGAAATTGTCAAGTTCAGTCCTTGCATTATTTGAGATTGTCAAATTTTGCCCTTTGATCACTTTTCAGATTTTACATATGTGATCCACTGAATTTTCGGTTTTGGCAACTATGGTCCCTAAAGGCTTAATGGATAAATTGTTAGTCCAACCTATACTATTTATCTTGGTCCACTTAAACACCCCAAGCCCAATCCACCCCTCGCCTACCCGGTCCACACCCATCCAACCCGAGTTAAAACCCAACCCTACCCTGTCTTCCCATTTCCGCCCAACAATACCCCTGCTTCTCTCTCCTTTTGCCACTCCCACAAACCCTAATTCCTTTTCCTTCTCCCAAACACTCAACCCACCTTCACCCTTTTACAGTTATACCCAAATCCCAAACCCACTAATCTTTTCCTCCTCTTTTCCCACCGCCACCTAAGCTATCCAAGTCAAAAAAGCTCTATGAATGGTTGTGATCATCCGGAAGCATACCTACCTAATGGACGGATGAGATGGAGCTCAGAAGAAACACAAGAGCAGTTGAAGACCCAAAGAGCTTTTAGTATAAATTGAAACATGTAGCCATTTGTAAAACTTGTCTAGAAAATATTGTTCTAGTCCCATTTTTAATTTTCTGTCATTTACTTCTCATGTAACTTTTAAATTCCAAGGCAATTCTATTTCAAGTTAATCTAAATTTCCGGTTGCAATTTATTTCATATCACGTTGTTATTTTATTTTGCATTATTGTTGAAGATTGTTAAAATTTGGTTTATAAGTTCATGAGAGCTTGTGTTTGAGCTCTCAAACTGCTTTCAAAGCTTTCACATATTCAATCACAAAATTGTTTTACGCGGGGTGTTTGGATTAGCTAATTTGGTGGGTCTAAAACCCACTTGACCCATTTGGATTCCTAAATCTGTTTGATTCAAGCAAATGTGTTGTTAGTTTAATAGTTTAAAGTAGTTAAACAAGTGGTACAAGTTTTCAAAAGAGAAAAAGGTTACATTTCTTTGAACAACGACCTTCATCATTTTTTTGTGCTTAGAATTAGATGACTTTAGGATAGATTTAGGATTAGTTAGTCATTGCGATTAGTAGTTGGATAGATAGTTTTCATGTTTTTCTGTTTCGATTAGGATAAGAGCTTTTGAGTAGCTTATATTAGCCTTAGAAAACTACCCTTGCGCGTTCGTCCCATAGCAAAGAAATTGATCGCTTTTAGCCCCTATATAAGCTCCATATAAGCTCTTGTTTTGGTCCAAATTGGCTTTTGAGTTCTTGGGAACATAAAGATCGGTGTGTTAGCTTATTTCGATTTCTTAGGTTAGGTAGTTAGCTTATTTTTAAGCCCGAAATTGCCCTTTGTGCTGTTTGTGACTAAAGCGACAAACAAGAACAACACTACTTGAGACCTCCTTTTAAGTGCTTATTAGTTTTAGCTTCGCTTATTCGGTTTCTTAAGTTCTTTTTTTTTTTTTTTTTTTAGTGAATTAGTTTAAGATTAGTTCGGTTTAAACATTAGGTGCTTACTTGAGCTTATCGATGCTTATTGTCCATTTTGAGTAGCGTAGGATTTCCCTTTTAGTCCAACTGTTTTCCCATTTCGTATTTGCTTTTGATTTTTAGTAGCTTATTTTAGTTTAAGAATTCATGTGTAGCTTATTTGTGCATTAATTTTGCTTATTCAACTGCTTTTGAAGTTCATATTTTGTGCTTATTATCGCTTATGGTGTGTTTCGTTGGGAATCGCTACCACAAAGAACATCACAACAACAACTCGTTCTTTTTACTTTTCTTTTGGCTTTTAATGTTTAATTAGTGCTTATTAGGATCCTAGATTGCTTATTATGAGTTGTAGACTAGCTTTCATAGTTCTAGTTTTGTTTCACAAGCTTCTTGATAGCTTGTTGAAGCATTTATGTCTTCTAGCCCATTGACCCAAACTGACCCATTCTTGTAATTTGGTTTCCAAGTCTGTTTGTCATAAGCTATTCTATAGGCAATTTTGAAGTTTTCTTAAGTTTTGTTTTTGTAAAAGGTTTTGTTTTGACCCATTGTTCGGTTTCCAAAGATAAAACCAAAGAAAAAATAAGTAGCCAAAAGGCGGGAGGTGGGATTCGAACCCAAGACCTCCTGCCTCACGACCAGAACACAACCACACAATAAGTACCAAGCGCCTTGGGTCTTTATTGGTTTGTATCATGCACATCTTTATATATAACATAGATATGGCGGTTTAAGCTTAATTTTAGATTTTAGCTTATTCCACTTATCTGGATAAGTCGGCACTTGTGTTTAATTTTCCTAGGTTCTTACTCGGTTAAAGTATTTTGTGTAAAATTCGCATTTTTAAAAATGTTTTAGTATTTTTAATCATTTAATTAGAGTAAATTAGTTTTAATTCGTAATAATTATTTTAAAAGTCGAAAAAATTCCGGCTTTTTCTAAAATTATTTTAGTCAATTAGAACGTAGGAAAATCGATATCACACCCGTAGCCCTTAAATTGCAAAAGTTTTACGTTTTGGCTCGGGTGGTTGCGCTTTTAGCGTTTTGCATTTTAGCACCCTAGGATGTAGTTTAGCGTCGTTTTATTGTTTCTTAAGCTTAGTAGTAGTTTAATTAGAGTTTACATTGTTTTACGTGCTTTATTTTCATTCCCGTTCTTTAATTTGTAGAATACATAATCATAATCCAAATTTGTTTAACCAATTCAAGTCCTATTCACGAAACTCAACGACGCCGTCAATTTCACACCTCGTTGGGACACGACCCGGGGAAATCACTTTCCCGGTATCACTTTATTCACACCCGTGAGATTTGGCACGTTAACCCTTTTCCTAAAAGGTTGATGTGTTGAATTTCACGATTAATTTGATAAATTGATATTGTGTTTGTTTTTCACCACTCACTTCACAACGAATCAAATTTTGGCGCCGCTGCCGGGGAGGTGTGTTGCGACAATATCGTGATTTTTGCGATTAGTGACTTGAAGAACCTTCCTCGTGAAGTTATTCGCTTTCCAAAACCTTAAAACACAAAATATTTTCCTTTCCTTTTGTATATATATAAAGTTAAAACCCAAAAATATTTTCATTTTCAAAATTTATTTTCCTTTATGTTTTCTAAAAAAAAAAAAAAAAAAAAAAAAAAAAAACTCAAAATATTCTTCTCATTCCTCTTATCCGTTTAATTCTATTTCTCTTACCCTCTTTTACCGTTTGATTCTATCCTTCGTATCCTCTCGACCATTTGATTCTATTTCTTTAACCCTCTACATGTTTACTTCTCATGGCGACGATCGATTATCCTCGTTGTTTCCACTGCAAAAGCCGTATGGAAGAGGATCAGCTCTATTGTCAGAATCCGGATTGTTTATGTAAGCGGTGTGGTAGGGTTGGTGCAAGCAAATATTGTTATTGGTGCGAATTATCTGATAAAAACTCTCTCGATGATTCTCCAAGTTTTTCCGACCATCCGCCACAACCCGATGAACCCGTTCAAGAACCGGAGACCAAAACGGAAGTGGTGGAAATTGCTAGCTCTGAGAGCACACCACTTGTCCCACCTCCGGATTTTTCATAATGTTCTTCGAGACTTGATAGTCATTTGGATCACCATGTTGGTTTTGTTGATTCTTTGAATGAACCAATTCATTCTCATAACTCTCAAATGGAATCGTTTATTCCTTGTGTCGGTTGTGGTGAGCCTCTTTTTGGTTCACCCCGTCATTGGTGTACGTGTGTACGGTGTGGTAATGATATTCAGAACGGAGTTGTTTGTTTTGTGGTTCGAGGAATTCATTTGATTATGATCCTAGTCCGAACTCATTTAACGACCCTCAAACTTTTCCAATTACCCACCACACCCGACTTATCTTCATATAATCAACATAAGCTGCTGTGAATTTTGTGGAGGTCCTCACGATAATCTTCAATGTCAACCGTGGAATCAAAATTACTATACTTCGGTTTTGACAATTTCCAACCTCCACGGCACCATACGGTTCAAACTCTACCGAGCCGTTGTCTCAAGAAATTTCCCAAGATTTTGAAACCGCAATGAAAACACTTGATGATATGATTAGTAACTTTAAGAATCAAGTGAGTGGTGAAAAGACCATGGAGAATTGCTAGCCGAAGAACGAGAGGCCCGCAAATCTAGGGAAGAATTATTAGTCCTAGAGCAAGCGACTCTAAGGCGTTCCCAATTTCTTAAGGCACTCTATATGATGATGACGAGGAGAGTTTTATCCTTTTAAGAATATTATTTCTCAACTCCTCGGTCGGTTGATATCCCGGTGAGCTTGAGATTCCATTTCAAACAACTCGCTATCACACCAAGCTCCCACTCACTCTCGAACATGGGGACGAGCATCCCGACATTGTTCTCGAAAAGAAATCGGACGAATTCATAAAGTCTAGTGTTGAGAACATTGTCCCAATCCCGAGAGAGTCACAGGGAACTTCGATCATATGTGTGATTCTCTTCCTCTTGAGTGTTCAAAGATCATTTTGAAATTTTCTCCGATTTTAGCGACAATTGTGCTTCTTATGGAAACATCGAGTATGTTGAGGCATCACGCCTGCCCCGATCCTGTTCTTGAGGAGTTCTCCGGTGAACTCACTCACATCAGTCCACTTTCATCGGAAAGTGATGATGATTCCTTTGATTTCGAAGCCGACCTAGGAGAGATTGAAAGTATCCCTTATAATGATCGTTCACTCACTTCTTATCCCAACAGTCCAATAGAGAATATTAATCACTTTGTTCCTGAAGCATTCAAAACAACTCTCACTAATCCTCTATTTGAATTCGACTGAATTCACTTTAATTTCGAGAATCCACTCTTTGATACTCGGACCGAGGATAGTGATGAGCCCACAATGGAACAAGAGTTCACAATTTCACTTCATGTGAATGATTCTTTTCATGAAGAGTTCTCCGTGAACTCTCTCATGACATATCTCCTCCGAACATGATCATTTCTATTTTGGTCTTGAGGATGATATTGGCTCGGAGGAAGGTGTACTCTATCATACGAGTTTGCCTATTAATGAAACTACCTCACCCTTCCTCCCGATATGTCTACATTTGAGGATGAAGAATGGATCTTGATTATTATAAAAATCTTTCTTCCTTTCCTCAAATATCTTTTGATTTCTCTTCATCTTCACTCCTTCGGGAATGAAGACACTATCTTTGACCCCGGCATTTTCATTTATCATTTTTGAGCCGGTTCTATGTATATCTCATCGGTGTGGAACTTTCACGTACTTCAATGTTTATCCAAACATCTTGAATGAAAGTCCGAGGGAGATTGTTTCTTCCATTTTGCTTCCCCATGAACCAATGAATTCGGGGTCGAGTCAAGCTAGCAACTCGGTTAACAAAAATAGTAGCACACTATATGGATTTTCACCCATATCTCTGATTTCTTTCTACTTTCTACCACCCTAGTGTGGGGGTGTTGCCCCCCTCTGTTGTATATAAGTTTTCTAAAAAAATAAAATAAAATAAAAATAAATAATTTCAAATAATGGCCGTAATATTTCCTTTTACGTTCTATGTTTCGCATAACCGCTAGGTACTTTGAATATTGAGGGCAATATTCATTTCTAGTGTGGGGAATTCTCACGAATTTTATCATGTAATTATACCGCCCAATTCCCCATTTTGGCCAAAATTTTTTTATGGTTATCATCCGCCATGTCTAATAAACAAAAGGATTGGCTAATCCAGAGCAAACGGCTCTTGGTAAAGATATCTCAAATCCGTTGACGGCTTGCAATTTGCCCAAAATTGTAAGGTGTTCACCACCATATCTTTAATTAGTGAAGAGTTGGCTAGCCCGCAAGTTTATGGCTTGTGGTAAAGGCGGTTGAAAACCCATAATTGGTAATCGACTCACCAAAGATATTTTATCGAAGAGTTGGCTAGTCCGAGCAAGCGGCTTCGGTAAAGACAAATCAAAACCGTTGAAAGTCGGTGATTTGCTCAAAATCATATGGTTATCGATGTACCATAGTTCTTACTTGAATCGAAACATTTGGCTACTCGAGTAATGGCTTTTGGTAAAGAGATTCAAATCCATTAAGTTTTCTCAAAAGATTGCTAGGGACTAGCAATGGTTCATGTGGGGATTTGATGAGTGCTTATTCACTCATCATTTTGGTCAATCTGACTGCAAAACATCTAAAACACTCAAAATGCATCAAAATCTTGAAAATATCTCAAAATTGTGTTTATATGTTTCGGATGCAAAATTATCAAAAACAAATGAAAAGCGAACAAAGTTTGCATAATTGGCGTTTCGGTCCCCGACTTTCAAAAATTGGCGAAATAGTCCTGAGCACATATTTTAAAGAAAAGTCGCAAAGGTCCTTTTGAAATCATAAGTTATCATAATTAGTCCTTTGGTGTAAAGATTTCAAAAGTTTTGAGAAATTACAAGTTTAATCCCCGGAGTTTCAAATTTGGCAAATTTAGTCTTTGTATTATTAGAAATTGTCAAGTTCAGTCCTTGCATTATTTGAGATTGTCAAATTTTGCCCTTTGATCACTTTTCAGATTTTACATATGTGATCCCTGAATTTTCAGTTTTGGCAACTATGGTCCCTAAAGGCTTAATGGATAAATTGTTAGTCCAACCTATACTATTTATCTTGGTCCACTTAAACACCCCAAGCCCAATCCACCCCTGCCTACCCGGTCCACACCCATCCAACCCGAGTTAAAAAACCCAACCCCTACCCTGTCTTCCCCATTTCCCGCCCAAACAATACCCTGCACCTCTCCTCCTTTTTGCCACTCCCCACAAACCCTAATTCCCTTTTCCTTCTCCCCAAACACTCAACCCACCTTCACCCCTTTTACCCAGTTATACCCAAATCCCAAACCCACTAATCTTTTCCCTCCTCTTTTTCCCACTGCCACCTAAGCTATCCAAGTCAAAAAAGCTCTATGAATGGTCATGATCATCGTACATACCTACCTAATGGACGGATGAGATGGAGCTCGGAAGAAACACAAGAGCGCTTGAAGACCCAAAGAGCTTTTAGTATAAATTGAAACATGTAGCCATTTGTAAAACTTGTCTAGAAAATATTGTTCTAGTCCCATTTTTAATTTTCTGTCATTTACTTCTCATGTAACTTTTAAATTCCAAGGCAATTCTATTTCAAGTTAATCTAAATTTCCAGTTTGCAATTTATTTCATATGCAGTTGTTATTTTATTTTGCATTATTGTTGAAGATTGTTAAAATTTGGTTTATAAGTTCATGAGAGCTTGTGTTTGAGCTCTCAAAACTGTTTTCAAAGCTTTCACATATTCAGTCACAAAATTGTTTTCTGCCCAGGGGTGTTTGGATTAGCTAATTTGGTGGGTCTAAAACCCACCTTGACCCATTTTGGATTCCTAAATCTGTTTGATTCAAGCAAATGTGTTGTTAGTTTAATAGTTTAAAGTAGTTAAACAAGTGGTACAAGTTTTTCAAAAGAGAAAAAAGGTTCTGTTTTGCTGAACAACAGCCTTCATCATTTTTTTTGTGCTTAGAATTAGATGACTTTAGGATAGATTTAGGATTAGTTAGTCGCTGCGATTAGTAGTTGGATAGATAGTTTTCATGTTTTTCTGTTTGATTAGGATAAGAGCTTTTGAGTAGCTTATATTAGCCTTAGAAAACTACCCTTGGCGCGTTTACGTCCCATAGCAGACTGCATCGCTTTTAGCCTATATAAGCTCCATATAAGCTCTTGTTTTGGTCCAAATTGGCTTTTGAGTTCTTGGGAACATAAAGATCAGTGTGTTAGCTTATTTCAGTTTCTTAGGTTAGGTAGTTAGCTTATTTTTAAGCCCGAAATTGCCCCTTTGTACTGTTTGTGACTAAAGCGACAAACAAGAACAACGACTTGAGACCTCCTTTTAAGTGCTTATTAGTTTTAGCTTCTGCTTATTCAGGTTTCTTAAGTTCTTTTTTTTTTTTTTTTTTTTTAGTGAATTAGTTTAAGATTAGTTCAGTTTCAGCTTATTAGGTGCTTACTTGAGCTTATCCGATGCTTATTGTCCATTTTGAGTAGCGTAGGATTTCCCTTTTAGTCCAACTGTTTTTCCCATTTCTGTATTTGCTTTTTGATTTTTAGTAGCTTATTTTAGTTTAAGAATTCATGTGTAGCTTATTTGTGCATTAATTTTGCTTATTCAACTGCTTTTGAAGTTCATATTTTGTGCTTATTACTGCTTATGGTGTGTTTCGTTGGGTCTCGCCTGACAAAGAACATCACAACAACAACTCGTTTCTTTTTACTTTTCTTTTGGCTTTTTAATGTTTAATTAGTGCTTATTAGGATCCCTAGATTGCTTATTATGAGTTGTAGACTAGCTTTCATAGTTCTAGTTTTGTTTCACAAGCTTCTTGATAGCTTGTTGAAGCATTTTATGTCTTCTAGCCCATTGACCCAAACTGACCCATTCTTGTAATTTGGTTTCCAAGTCTGCTGTCATAAGCTATTCTATAGGCAATTTTGAAGTTTTCTTAAGTTTTGTTTTTGTAAAAAGGTTTTGTTTTGACCCATTGTTCAGTTTCCAAAAGATAAAAACCAAAGAAAAAATAAGTAGCCAAAAAGGCAGGAGGTGGGATTCGAACCCAAGACCTCCTGCCCCACGACCAGAACACAACCACACAGCGAAGTACCAACTGCCCTTGGGTCTTTATTGGTTTGTATCATGCACATCTTTATATATAACATAGATATGGCAGTTTAAGCTTAATTTTAGATTTTAGCTTATTCCACTTATCTGGATAAGTGGCACTCGTGTTTAATTTTCCTAGGTTCTTACTCGGTTAAAGTATTTTGTGTAAAATTCCAGATTTTTAAAAAATGTTTTAGTATTTTTAATCATTTAATTAGAGTAAATTAGTTTTAATTATTAATAATTATTTTAAAAGTCGAAAAAATTCCGGCTTTTTCTAAAATTATTTTAGTCAATTAGAGCGTAGGAAAATTGATATCACACCGTAGCCCTTAAATTGCAAAAGTTTTACGTTTTTGGCTCGGGTGGTTGCCGGTTTTTAGCGTTTTTGCATTTTAGCACCCTAGGATGTAGTTTAGCGTTGTTTTATTGTTTCTTAGGCTTAGTAGTAGTTTAATTAGAGTTTACATTGTTTTACGTGCTTTATTTTCATTCCCGTTCTTTAATTTGTAGAATACATAATCATAATCCAAATTTGTTTAACCAATTCAAGTCCTATTCACGAAACTCAACGACGACGTCAATTTCACACCTCGTTGGGACACGACCGGAAATCACTTTCCGGTATCACTTTATTCACACCGTGAGATTTGTACGTTAACCCTTTTCCTAAAAGGTTGATGTGTTGAATTTCACGATTAATTTGATAAATTGATATTGTGTTTGTTTTTCACCACTCACTTCACATCGAATCAATAAGCGACTAAATTTTAATATCCCAAAAGCATAAAACATGAAATTCAATATTAATTCCTATATAAAATTATCTAGTTTATTCAAAAAGCTGCTAAGTGAGATTTTGACTTTTAAGATAAACTAATAAGTTGACTTTTATGAACTTATAATTGATTCTATGGATGAGTATGTTAAAATAAGCTATAATAAGATGAATTTAAACTAAAGTACCAAGTTATAAGCTACTTTGATGAGATTTGTACTTAAAAATCCTAACAGTTAACAATGAAGGTAAGATTAAAGATGATTTTGACTTGTTAACATGTGAGGACTGGATTTTATGCTTGCAATGAGTTATTATGATCTAATGTGACATGATCAAACAAGAACAATGGCATAAACACTCTATAACATAGTTAACAAGGAAATTCCAAACATCCCTTTATAAAGCTGTTTTGGTGATTTTCAAATTATTTCAAAGATTAAAACCATGCAACGATTTAAGATCTTATAATATCATATATTAAGACTAAATAAGCATAAAATCGAGAAACTAATAGTATAAAAACACAAGCACGATAAATTCCTAAAAATCAAGAATTTAGCTTACAAATTTCTTCCAAGCTT
This sequence comes from Chrysanthemum lavandulifolium, assembly GCA_022545495.1. Classification (NCBI taxonomy): domain Eukaryota; kingdom Viridiplantae; phylum Streptophyta; class Magnoliopsida; order Asterales; family Asteraceae; genus Chrysanthemum; species Chrysanthemum lavandulifolium. The sequence continues at coordinate 161,116,050 of CM040240.1, read as the reverse complement.
TCAATGAGAACCAAGACACAGAAAACTTCCTATAGCTTCCCAAGAAGCACTAAACCCAAGGCAATCCAAAATTAACCTCGCTCCAACTTCTTGATCATCTTCTCCATGGATTTTGATTTTCCAACATTTTTAGTATTTTGGTATTTTTTTCTTTTAATACTAAATGAGTTTTAAGGTTTCTAATAGCTTACATAAGCTATATAGGAGCTTATATTAGCTTCTTGAGTCCAAAACAACATTCTACAAACAACTTTAGATTAATATGAGAATTTAAGGTAGAAATTGCACAAACATGAGAACTTGAAAATTAATCGAGATTGAAGCGAAAATAGGTTTATATTACACTAAAATTACTTAACAAAGTGATTGAAAGCTTAGAATTGCCTGAAATTTAAATTTAACTAAAACGACATTCATAAACTAAAATTACTCTAGATACTATCCCACATTGCTTCCTTCTTGCTTATAAAGATCTTTTAGAGTCTTTGTCGACCTCGAGACTTTCTCACCTCATCTCACCATTGGATCCTTCGAATCATCAAACCGCCATTTGTCAATTTTGGCGCCAAAAAGTCATGAGCGGTGTTTTATCAATTAAAGAAGTTTGGGTGTTTGTGGAGGTGGAAGGGGTGGTTATCTGTTGGGAAGGCAATTGGAAAGGTGGTAGAAGCAAGTGCATTGAAACCATGGTGGTTTCGGTTTGGCGGGATTTTGTGAGGGAGAGGTACAGTGGAGATGGTTTTGACTTTTGTTGACCCGTTATTAATAATAAGAGAGGGGTTCATAATGGGGGGTCACAGGTTTATTTGGCAGGGGTTCAAAGGGTTTGGCTGGGCTCAATAATAAAAAGGGTCCATTTGGTTTGTAGTTTATCACAAGACCAATTTTGTAATTTCTGATTTTTGAGGGACTGAATCTGCCAATATTCCAAAGTTATTCCAAGGACCAATTATGCCATATATGAATAGTACAAGGACCATATTTGATTATTTTCCATTTTTAAATATCCAAGGACTATTTTTGACATTTTTCAAAATTGAGGGATCAAAGTTGTCATTTTGTAATTTTTAAACTTTGAAAGGTTTATTTTGACAACTTTTGAATCCCATGGACCTTAAATGATATTTTGCTTTATTTTGATTTACGTGGACTAGATTTGACAACTTTTGAAACTTGGGGGACTAAAAGTGCCAATTGTGCAAACTTGATCGTTTTCACGATTTTGATATTTTTGCATTTGAAACACATAAAACACTTATTTGTGATATTTTCATCATTTTGATGCATTTCGAGTGTTTTCGGATATTTTTGCGCTTTAAATGGTACAAAAATGATGAGTATTTAGACAGTCATCACCCTTTTAAGAGGAACTTGAGTAGCTTGGGAAGTTTAGTGCGATCGTCCTTTGGGTCCATGACGTCTTGTCTTCAATACCGGTGTTACCTTAGTAACCACCGATAGTATATGTATTGAACCCGATTCTTGCCCTAAGGTTGAATTATTGGAGGGCTATTTCTTTTCACCCTTTTCTCATTTCATTTCGTTTTCATTCTTCAACCCTGATTGCTTACCGAGACTTCATAACTAGAACCTTGTTGGGTTTATTCCGAGACTAGCTCTGTCTCGATCCGCACTCTTCCCATATTCTCATTTTCTCCTTTTTTCATCATACCTACGGACTCTACACTAACTAGTGGATTATCCTCGGTAGATCCCTCCGGTTACGGCGGATCGTGGGAACTAATACCTAACCTCACCATCCTTATAACTCCATACATAAAGTAAAATGATCGGTCTTTTGGTACGTTCATTCTTCCTTGAAACCAATTGAAAATCATTTGGAAAAACAATCAAGGTACTTGTGATACGAGATCAAAGCATTTTGTACCTTAATAGTTTTGATCATTTAGAAAACCTCCCCCTCAACATGTGCATATGTTTTAGAAATTATTTAGCACATGGAGGCAAGAGGACTTTGAAATATTTTCTTTGATCACAATTTTCATAGAAAAAGTCATTTGATTTTCTTGGTAAATTCTCCCCCTCAATATGTGCTTAGGATAAGAGAAATCATTTTAACACATAGAGGCAACAGTTCTTTTGAAGCACATCTAAAATCACAAGAGCCATTAAGAAACCATTTGAAAACTCAATCAAGGTACTTTATAAATCACTTTAAAAAGCTTTCGTACCTCGATAGTTTATTTGCTCCCCCTCAATATGTGCTTCGAGATTCAAAAGCGTTTAGCACATATGAGAGAGCAGCCTGCACAATTAAATCAAAACGATCGCCTTTTATCAAATTTCATTATTAAATCACAAATTCTCCCCCGATCAAAAATATCAAACCCTTTGAGATTTTGGATCCCAAGTGATTTAATTAGGTTTAGAAAACATGGGAGAAAATGTGGCCTTGTTTAAATACTCATCTAGTTTTTGGATAAATCCTCCTCCTCAACATGTGCATTGTGTATTTGAAATCGTTTGTCACATGGAGACAGGAGTGCCTATAAAGGACTAAAACCGATTCCATTAAAACAGATTTGAGATTTAAAACACGATCTCTCCTTCGATCAAAAATATCAAATCAATTGAGATTTTGGATCCCGATTGATTTAAATTATTTAGAAAAGTTTGGGGAAAGACGTGGCAAGATTTAATTTTGAAAAATGACAGATAAGGACCAGATTTAGACATTAAAGATTGTTAGTGTCGGTATGATAGTTTTAAGAGATCTTTTAAGTAAAATAAAACAATTTCACAATCAAACAAGAATGAAAAAAATTCATTTTGAAAGACCTTGATTCAAAAGAAAATCATACCATGACATAACATTAAATCTTTAGATCACCACTTATTTTGTACAAACGGACTTTTATGAAGAGATATTGTTTGAAAATATTTTATTTTAAATCACTCTCCCCTCAATCCATGACAATGAGTCGATGATTGAGTGACTTATGTTTTGATAAAATGAAGTCCGGTGATTTTCAAAATTTAGTCCAATTTATTTTCAAAACAATATTTTTCCATTTTCAAAACAATATTATTCAAAGTTTTAGAAAATGGTATCATCACTATTATCCCCGCACAAAGATACGGTAGGTGGATGAGAAGCTTCCGTTTTTGTTCTTTGTAGGGTTTGGAAGAAAACCATCTGCCGATGCGGTGAGACTTCTTCTTACGTTGCATTTTGAATGCCAATCGAGGTCAAATTAAGCTTACGTTTCTTCAATCACTTAGAAAAAACCATCTGGCGATGCAAGGAGACCTCTTACGTTGCATTTATGCTAACTCTCCATAGAAGTCCAATTAAGCTCCGTTTCTTCATTTGTCAACCCAAGATATAGTTACCGATGAGTGCGTATTCACTCATCATTTTAGGTCAAATCGAGCCAAAACATTTAAAAACACTCCGAAATGCATCAAAATCTTGAAAATATCTCAAAATTGTGTTTTATATGTTTCGGATGCAAAATTAATGAAAACGAACAAAGTTTGCATAATTGGCGCTTTAGGTCCCGTCTTTCAAAAATTGACAAAAATAGTCCCCGAGCACGTATTTTAAAAAGAAAAGTCACCAAAGGTCCTTTTGAAATCGTAAGTTGTCATAATTAGTCCTTGGGTGAAAATTTTCAAAAGTTTGAGAAATTACAGTTTTAATCCCTGGATTTTTAAATTTGTCAAGTTTAGTCCTCAGGTTTCACAACATGACAGATTTGGTCCCCTGAATATTTGAGTTTCACATGTTTGGTCCTTGGATAGCATTTTCAGAAGTTACATGAGTAGTCCTTGGATTTTCAAATTGTACACCTATGGTCCCTAGATGTTAAATGGATCCTAATATCTATCCTAAGTCCAAAAGATAACCTAGGCCCAAATATAAACTACCCAATCCATTAATACCCTTTGACCCGGTCAACCCACCCACACCCGGTCAATGAATAAACAAAACCAACCCACCCATCCCCTGTCTTCTTCCCATTCCCCCCAAACAATGAACCCATTCTCCCACAAACCCAGAACCCTAGAATTATCTTTCTCTCAACCCAAACACTCCACCTCCCTTGCCCCTTTTACCCACTTCACTACACCCCATAACCACCTTCATCTCTTTGACCAAGAATAACCAAATCCCTATCCCACTATCCTCATCTACCAAGGAATGAGTCACAGATGCCAAGCCACCTTGGCAATCCAAGGCATAAAGTCCCCACTAACGGCTCGGATTGGTTCTCAATTTGCATACCTAACTAGTTGATGGTTGGGATTGAACGAAAAGAAGCACTAGGATGAATTTTGAGTGCTTTTGTCTCACACAAGAAACACACCAAGAGAGAAGAAGAAGAGCGGAAGAAAGAGAGAAGGAAGACCAAGAGCTGGGAGACACCAAGAACTAGTAGTTTAAATAGCTTGTATGCCAGTTTAGAAAAGTAGTAGTTAGTCAGTAGTTTTTTTTTGGTAGCTAGTCTTTTTAAGTTTAAGTTTTCTAGTTTTAGTCTGAAATCATTGCCCAGCTCAGTTTTATCTTCAATATAATTTCGTTGTAACTCTTTATTTTTGAAATACAATTCAAGTTCTGTTTTTAATTTTATTTATGCAGATTCTATGTTTGGAAGTCTTAATTTTATCTTAAATATTGGTACATGTTTTAGGTGTTTGTTTTAAACTGTGAAATGGTCAAAAACAAGTTTTAACCCGTTTGAATAATCAAGTCAAACCACCTTTAGCATGCTTGAGTTGGTTTAGAAGTCTTGATATTGATCTCTAAGTTTTCTGTCTATCTGAGATTACACTGAACAGCAGTTAGTCTACTGCTCATGAGCTAATTGTAGAACTCATTTGATTTTTAAAAAATTTGAAAATTTTGTTTTTCTCAGATGTTTGTAACCTAAACTCAATCTAGTTTCAGTAAGTAAGCACTCAAGAATCCTCTAGCATGGTTAAAAATTGAACTTGAAAGCTGAGTTTTCATTGACTTTTGGTTTTGCATCAGTAAGAAGTGGTTCAAACAAGCTATTCTCAGCCTTAATATAAATTGTAAACAGCTTTTACTTGGTCTCTAGTTGGCATTTCTGAACTCTTTGGCAGCCCAACTTAATTCGTGCAGCTTCTTACTGATTTGGAGGGGTCCCCATCAGCTGATATATAAGCACCAAACAGCCCTTTAGGCTGTTTCGCAACCTCCATTAGCAGCAGGTACACCCTTTTTTATTTGCTTATTAGGAATTTCTTTTAGCTTATTTAGACTTTTTAGAGCTCATTAGTATGTTTAGGTTAGCTTAGATCATGTTTCAGCTTTTAGTACTTATTAGACTAGACTTATGGCTTATTTCTCCATTTTGTTTTAGCTTAAGGTCTCACTAGCTTAAGTCTTATGCCAACTGCTACCCCTTGTTCTATTAGCTTATTGTGCTTAAGTTTAGCTTATTCACATTTTAGTTGATCATGTTTTTCTTTGTCAAAACGCTAACTATTAATCGGTGCAAACAGTTTATGAAAATAAGCTAAAGGGTGTTTGGTTGTTTGCTTAAAGGGGTACTTGTTTGATTTTCACCTTGTTGAAATAAGCGGTTGTAAAGCCGCTTATTCCAAAGTTTTACTCAAAGTGTTTTTACATAAAAGTCTTGTTTTTGGCTCATGAACAAAGTGCAAAA
>CM040240.1:160353856-160389468 GCA_022545495.1 Chrysanthemum lavandulifolium | reverse complement strand
TTTTCAATGTGATCCAAGTAACTTGAATGTATTTTTATTGGTAAATTAAGTAACATAAATGTCGCGTTTTCTGAATTCAATAACACAAATGTCGATTCCGTGTAGTCCAATACCCCGTTTACACAAAATAAAGTTTACTAACTTTGAATCTTTGACGAATAAAGTTAAAAAGTTTGATAGCATATCTCTCTATAAACCCTATTTTCCTTAACTTTAACTATTAGGGCTACGGATATCAAATTCCTATTTATATTGCCAAGTCTAAATGGATTGTTGCCTTGGTGTGCTTCTTGTTTGTCAACTATAACTCTATAAAAGATATACTTTGAGAGATAGGTTAGGCAAGTGAAACTGTTACAGTTAAATCTCAAAACAGATCTCAACAGTTTACTCAACCCGCCAATCTAGCGTTTTATTGCATATTTAACATCATTACATTTAACATCAAATAAATCATAAATTAAGCGTAAATTAGACGTCAATGTGATATATCATGTTGTATCAAACTCCATTCACTGCTGGTTAAAAATTGATTCGATATCATGAGCATAACAAATCTATATCATAACCAAAGAGAAAAATGAACAACCAAAAAGAAACAAACAATCAAAGCTTATGAGTTATTGAATCAAGATTATTAAATATATATATATATATATATATATATATATATATATATATATATAATTGAGATCAAATGAGAACTTTCTTAAAATTATAAAAATGAGAACCACGTCAATGAATGACAAGTGGATTTGGTTATTAAAAATATTTAAAAATAAACATAAAGTTAAAAGGGTATTACAGGTATTTTTACCCCTGACACTAAATAACCTAACCCTAAAACTCCAACAACGAGCCTCCCATTCATTTCCTCCCACAAATCTCTCCTCCTCCACATCTCATTTTCCGGCGACCCAAAATCTGTTTCCGATGACATATGCTTCAGACGCATACAAACTCTAACCCGTGCCTTCTATATCACTGGAATCTGCTATGCTCGTCGGAGTTCATGGCGACCGTCGTTTTCTGTTCTTCTCTCATGAAAAATTTTGCACCGAAATCTGGGTAAACAAACCCCAACCCGACGCCTGAATATGGGTACCTAACATCGCCTTTCACTCTCCCTGACGAACACAACCACCCTTCGCCCACCTTCAAAACTCCAACACCTTCCGCTTCTATACCTACAGTGTATCACGGTTCAAAATTCCAACAATAATTAGTTGTTATTAATATCAATTTTTTATATATTTTTAACATATCTGGGCTTTGTTATATGATAGGTTTTCGAGTTGTCATATCTGGGAATCCATTTCACATGAACCGGTTTTTATTGTTGGAGGAGGGATGGATTGATTATCCTGATTCTGATTTGGTGTTTGTATCAGTTTTATGCAAACAACGAGATCTGGGTTTACGTTTTTCTTGTTATCAATACTTGCATGATGCGAGTTTGTTATCAAAAGTTTTTCATGTTATCAGTTTTTACTTTTTCCGTGTAGCAACAGAAACACCATTTGTAGTCGGGTTGTGTCCCTGGAATCCGATACATCTAGTTAATGTCGGATATCAGATCCGTTTGGAGTGGTTCATTGATACATCTAGTTTGTATTTTACTAATGTGTGCTTTAGTACTTGATAAGATTGCCCTGAAACATCATGTATTATTCAAAAGTTATACATATATTCCTTTTGTTGTCAACCACTGCTTTAGTTTATGTTTTTGTTTCATATAGATATGTCGTATGAAAATTCGTGTGATAAGGGACACACACGAGCCTTTGTGTAGGACTTTTTCGAGAAGATTACTGGTGAAGATGGGATACCAAAAACAAGGTGCAAAATCTGTAACAAAGCATATTGTCAATTGCCAAATTCAGGTACATCATCTAGTTTATATTTTGTGTGTATCACAGGATTTCATATCTGAATTTATGATCAAATGGCTTGGCCATTTTGTGTATCAAAAGTTTCAAGTATTTTGTATTTTTGTGTAGATCGACATTAAAGAATGGTTAAAGATGAAACAACAATCGACTAACCGACATGTCCCATCCCTTAAATTGTAAACTCAACCACCGTCCTCGGTCCTCGGAAGTAAAGCTAACGACCCCGTGAATGTATCATTGAAGTATCAGCTGCTATTTAATGGGTTGTTTTTGTTTCAATTTGGTTTATAAGTTTCTGTCAAGATTTTAGGTATTTGGTTGTGTTTTCAGTTTTTGTATAGTAGATTGCATCAGTCACAAGTGCGTGTTTGTAATAGTCTAAAACGACGTGTATTATTCATGAACCGATGTGTAACAGTCAAGAAGGATGTGTCTCTGTCTTGTTAACTCAACCATATAATGATACGAACGAGTTGATACGCACAATCTCAATCTGTTGTGAACCAGTGCACTAGCGAGTTGATACCCACAATCTATTGTGAACTAGTAGTGCACTAGCGAGTTGATGTGTATTATTCATGAACCGATGTGTAACACACTGATTGTTTGTTTAATGATCTAATTTTGGGAACAGTTATAATTGAATGGTTAAAAGAATATTATAAATAAATTAGAATGGAATTCCTAAGCTTGTGTACTAGTGATGTACCAATATTTCTAAAAAATGGGGTTAAAATTCGTGTACGACAAGAATTGTACAAGAAAAATGGTTTGGAAAAAAAGGTAATGGGTGATTCCATTATCTCTAACCAATCATTACTTTTGATTAGCCTTCCCATTTAGTACTTATAATAACTTCCAACCAAGCATACCCTAAGTTTAACTACACATCATACGCGTGCACACAAAAACAAAAAAGTGAAAGACAGTTCTTGGAGGTCATTTTCATGTCATCCAGATCACTTTGACACATATTTGAAAATGATCACTAATTCTAATCTGAATAGATTTTAGCATCTTAAAATCTTTAGACAACCTGTCAATCTACAAACTTTTGGATCCAACAGTGCTCACCATCATCTATCTGTTCATAAAATGTCCTATATCAAAGAGTCGTATTCTAAATAACAACTGGAAAGATCTGATCTGGATCTCGATCTGTCCACATGATACATTATTATACACCCAAATCACTTTTAAACTACCTGATCCAAGTTTAGTATGCACTTTGCACCAAGGGTACATTCAGAACACGCACAAAGCATTTAATAAAAACCCCAAACCACGATTCTTTGACGATATAGAAATTGTACGATTAACAAATCTGTGTTTTACTTGACATAACAAAGGACGGTACTAGAAGGTTAACAACTAAAGAATTTTTGACTTTTATACAATCCCCAACAGTCTGAAAACAAAGAAAGTAAAAAGAATCCAACCCCTAACACAAGGATAATACTTGTACATTGCTTGCCACTTGACCCATTCAAATACAAGCGATAGTGCTTGTAGGGTTACTAAGAGCAGCATCCACTATTCTGTGACACGGGTTGTCCACGAATGTTAACTGTTGGTGGCTTTGAGGCATTCAATGCTGGTTGACTTGCCATCCTGCATTTACACCCAACACATTCAATACAAGAACCTGTCAAGCTTTATTGCTAAAATATAGATGATGGGTAAATAAGTCAATTGGGTAATATTCTATATTTGAGGGGCCAAAGGTAAAATAATTTTTTTTGGCTCAAATGATAGCATGTCGGTGAGTCGAAAGCTGCCTAAAATGTATTCATAATACATAATCCTGATAATCGTTTTATAAAACAAAAAAAGGGTGATGATTTAGATTTAGTTATCATATTTGACACATAAATTACTTGTTGAATAAAGAAACAGGACTGAATGAAAATTCAAGTTGGTGGTGCCATAATCTAAGGTGGCACTGGCAGTGACAAGTAGTCAGGAAAGTCCTATGGGTCTATGTCACATCGTTAGAAGCTAGATTTCAATGTTCCTATTTGTTATTGTTCAATCAGATTATTAGAACATGAAAAAAAAATCATGGAAGTATGGAACTTACCTATCTTTGATGGAAGCAGTCATGGCCATGAAAGCCTGTTCCACATTGGTGGAATCTTTTGCACTAGTTTCCAAGAACGGAATTCCAATTTCATCAGCAAACGCCTGTAAGATCCAAAATGAACAAAATAATTCCATAAAAATAATTTAACAGTATAATTATTAATAATAATCCCCATTTGAGACAATGATATGCACAAAATGAATATTTACCTTGGCGGTCTCAGTTGAAACAACTTTATTTGCAACAAGATCACTTTTGTTTCCAACAAGTATCTTGTTCACATTCTCACTGGCATAGCGATCAATTTCACTCAGCCACTGTTTAACATTATTAAAACTCTCTTGATCCGTAACATCATAAACCACCTGTATACATACAATTAGTTAAGATGGTCACACGTGAATGCAAAAGCTATGACAAACTTATAATCTTCTTAAGTAAGAAATGCAAATATATTCATGGGATCATTAACACGGCAATGGTTCTTATTTTTCCATGAGTAGCGATGTCAAAGATATCCAACAAGAACTATCGTAAAACAAAATATGCAAGCAGGTGACTCACTATGATGCCATGTGCTCCTCGGTAGTAGCTGCTTGTGATTGTCCTAAAACGTTCTTGCCCCGCGGTGTCCCACTGTAAATTAGCACAGCAGAAAAAGTAAGAAAAAATAATCACACATTATTAAGGCAACAATCTTGGATAAGAACAGAGATTTATCTATAACCAGATTATCATAACTAAAAGAATAGAATCAAACGCCAACTTACTATCTGAAGCTTAATAGTCTTGCCATCTTGCTCCACAGTACGGATTTTCTAGAACAAGATGTGAAAATAGGTTAAGCTAATCTCATCCAGCTGAATTTAAGTTAACAGTCAGCGACTTAGAATAGTTACTTACAAAATCAACTCCAATGGTGCTTATGTAACTGTCCAAGTAGGAATCATCCTATAAAAGCAATAAAATATGTTAGTAGCATGCAGTGGAACTATATGCATAAAGAACTCGTGTTGCCATCCAACGCATCAACAAGTTCTAAGCTTATGATTAATAGAAAGTGACATGAAGAATAAAGTTTGATTAAGGTTACAGTACAAGTTCCTGTGACCTCTGATTACACTATATTAAGAAGAGTCAATGATACTTAATGTTTTGAACCTTGTTCGCAATTATAAGTCTTTAGTACAAGGGAGGATTATGAATTTACATGGAACTTTAATAGTGAGAAATATCATAAATATATCCATTTCAAGCTGTGTATTCGAATATACTAATTCCATTTACCATGAAGAAAATGTCATATAAAAGCAAACTAGATAATATCGATTGTTAATCATTCCGCTCTTGGTTTCTCATGCAGTCATGATATATCATGAAATAGAAAACAAGCAATGACACCAATTACTACACAATGTTGTCTTTTAAGAAAGTCTTCTTATCAGACATTTACAATTAGGGTTCGTAAACTGGATAATTTAAACCTTAGTGAATTCCCACCAAAGTTTGAGAATACATAATCTAAACATAGTTTATTTCAAATAGTCTGGACCTTGGATTTCATGCAATAACTATTTGGATCAACGAACAGTTATTTGAAAACGAAGTTAGGTTAGTAGAAAACACAATCTAATATTGACCCTTCCTTTCACTCAGATATAAAGTTAGATACACGGCATTAACCTTTTGATTTCTCACACTTTTAATAAATAGAAAGGAACACCTAAAGGTGATTCACATGAGGTAACTCTATCAGGCTATCTTATAAACTCACACGAATATTTAATTAAGAACAAAGGGAAAGGTATATGCATAAATATTACAGAACAGAAAATATATATTCTGTATAAAGCTTAGTTTTGTAGGATCCAAGGTACTTACAGCAAACCTCAGAAGCAAACATGACTTTCCTACTCCAGAATCTCCGATAAGCAAAAGCTTGAATAGGTAATCACTGCAAAAGATGACCATGTTGGTAACTAACATTAATACTCTAAACTTACACATAGTAAAACAGTGAACTACATATACATCGAAAACGTTTATTCAAACAAGCAGACCTAAAAATTCTAATAATGACGTTGCGAACTACATATACATCGAAAACTTTTATTCAAACAAGCAAACCTAAAAATTCTAATAATGACGTTGCGCGCGAATATAAAAAGAATTATGTCATAAATAATCCAATCTAGTCACTTGCCAAAAATAAGTCCAAAGAGTCAACATTAAAATAAAGGTCAAACTAGTTCTTCGATTTCTTAAGCTCATTGTATCCCTTGGAGAGCAGCCATGCATGTAAATGTTTTCTTAGGTCTTATCCCAATCTCTCATATAATCCAAGCCTTTCTTAGGTCTTAAACACACAAATCCACATACGACACGCTGCAGATCATACATACATACACACAGATACATGTAGGCGTAAGTAAATATGATTTAGCATATAGTAGCCGGATAAGTAATATGCTTTCTAAGTTCTACATAAACATTAGTACATTACATTTTCAATGGCCTATGCTGATTTTCCTCAAAATCTACCCATTACATCAGCAAAGTATCGGTACTTTTCTAATACATCAATGCAAGTAACTGACACACCATCTAAGTTTGTTCTATAATGATGGAACATATCTAGTAAAATAATTCACACAAACAAAAAAATAAAATCCAACTGCATGCCTCACAGAGATTAGAAACCAACAAAAGTTGCGATATATTATTTCAAACAGATCTCTAACGTCAACAACATGATATGATTTATCGCTATCCGAAAAAAAAGAATCTTGAAAACTTCACTACGGTTAAAATTTTACATCAAATTGCAACACATGATAAGTGTAAATAGTAACAATACATTCTATTAAATACTTTTTACTTCAACTGCACATTACTTTTCTCCAAAATTAACGTATCCACACACGACATCAACCAATGCCTTGGGTAAAACATAACAGCCGATCACGCGTACCCATTGCTAGATTAACTACTATACAATACACAGATCAAATAAAGAAAATTTACCCTAAAGTCTCGTACCATTAAAGCTTCTAACTTTCTTACATTCCCACATCATAACGTCAATAACAATTACGAAAACACAAACCACTAAGCCTAAACTTTAACCTTAAACTATGAAAACTAGAAATAATAGTTTATTGACATGAAAACCTAAATCAAGAATCATTCTTAAACGATCTATCATCTCCCATCACAATATAATAACAATCAGACATCTTTATTAAATTATATAAAAAAAAAACAAAATTCACAAATCAAATCACGATCCAATAAAACAAATTAGGTAAATATAAGATCCGATCGGATTAAAACTTACTATTCGGGAGTCATGGTGATGATCGGATTAAATTAAATATATGAGAAGAAGAAGATGGTTTTTTTTATAAAATTGGGGGAAAAATAAGAAAGAAGGACCGAATGATGTGGATCAAAAGAGAGAAGAAGATGGGGGACACGTAAAGGGCTTCAATCAAGACATTTGGTTTACAACATCGACTTTGCTTTTTATACTTCCTTCTACACGTGAATACTTGCTCAATTGTTTGCAACGAGTCAAGACCTTGGGTTTTTGAGGCTGATTGCGTCCTTTGATCCGTTTTATCTCGGTCAACGTCCGTTTTAAGTTATATATTCAAGGGATCAAACACTTTTATGACTACATCTTAATTAATCCAACCCAACCCGTTACTCTTTTATTGTTTTCCTCTGTGATAAAACTCTAATCAACATCAACACATCATATTTTCATACAACCCTAATCACTAACAATGGCACAAAACGATAAGCGAAAGGCTTTGTATACTGGGTTTAATGAAGAGGAGTGGGCAAAAGTTTCTAGACAACTATTTTCTCTCTGATTTAGTTCTTAAGGGATTTAGCGATGAGCCAATTGCTGAATGTGGTTCATACAGAAAGAGTTGAGAGAAAAGATTTTGAATTGGCTGAGGGAACAAAAGTACTTACTATTAAGAGCTTTTGGGTGTTACGGAGGAGAAGCAATAGGTTGCGGATACCGGGTTATCAGAGGTTGATGATTTGGAAAGAAGGATTAAAAATCTTGAAGTTGTGTTTAAATATCTAAGGGATATGAAGGAAAGGAACGAAAGGGATGATGCGAAAAGTAGCAGTTCTTACTAAGTTTGTGTTTAGTTGATAGGGAAATTTGTAATGGTTGTCAACATGTAATTGTTGGGTTCAGTAAATACCCAAACCCCTTAATTATAGGATTTGAATAGAAAATATCCTAAGTATTTAGATCCTTAAACACTAACAAGTCACTAAGCGCATAGACACTCAGTGAGCTATCTTCAAGACACTCAGTAAGAGACAAAGAAGAAGTCTCTCCACTCAGTAAGGCGGAACTTAAGGGGTGAAGATTGAGTCAAGAAGAGGAGTGGATTCAAGAATGATGACAATAACTCACTGAATCCCACAACTCCTCACCAACTATTATCACTGATGACAAGACTGAAGAACAAGACTGAAGGTTGAGAAGAATGAAGAATGGGCGGGACAAAACGGTTAAGCTTGAAGCGAATAAGACGGAGTGCTTATCCTCAAGAAGTCAACTTTCCCTGAAAGGCTCAGTGTCAGTGCTGACAAGCAGAAAGTTGCTTTGTCCCTTACCAAATATAGCCTTTGTAAACGCAGACAAAATACATCAGTATTTTGTCTTATGTAACCTGTCAGTTTATCCTTTAGGATAGAGTTAAAAACCATGCTTGTTTAAATAGCATAAGAGTTGGAGTGAAAGATTTTAAGCTTGTGCAATCAATTGTGAAAAACACATACAAGCAATCTTTCACTCCTCCAAATACGACTATGTCCCTGAGATAGCTTAGTGGTACCTGAATAGTTGTGCTTAAACTTAGCCTAAGCTTCGTGAAGAGTTATACAATACTTGTCATTTCAATCCCAAGTACTATTCCGCAAGTACTTAGGTAATGTATTCTTTTTTGATTCGTTTTAAGAAAGAATATAAACGCTGAAAATTACTCAGTGTGTTTATCTTGTTAAAACTTATCTTTACTTGCATTACTTCAGTCATGATTCACAATTAGAAGTTTTCTTTGTTTTAAGCTACTTGTGAAACGGGAACAATAAGTGGTATCAGAGCAGGCTGATTTATAAAACTCTTTTTCAAAGCCTACCAAAAACGTTTTTAAAATCAGGATCCAAACATGGCTGAAATTGATGTGCCCCAACTTGTCGACAAAAAGGGTGGAGCCTATGCTGCTGTTGCCCCTCGACTCGAAGTTGGTAAATTTAACAAATGGAAAAAGCGAATGCTTTGCTATTTGACTGGGATGGAACCTTACTACATTAAGTGTATTAATGAAGGTCCATTTATCCCAAAGGCAAATCAATCCCAATCTGGTGGATTAGAGGGGATATGACCTAACCACACCCAGGGCAAAGCTTCTTTTGAAGCGGGGCCTGAAGTACCCTTTGTATAGTTTCAATCTTATGTAGATGTCCAAGCTTTTCTTCTCTCTGAGGATGAACTTGAAAAAGACAATGATGAGGAAATATTTGAAGCAGGAGAAGACATGGACACTGATGTTCAAGCAGATGAACAAGAGCATCAGTCTCCACCAAAGAATCCTGAAGAGTCACCTTTCCACGATGATGCTTCCTCAGACTCAACTTCTTCTTCTTCCTGTCCTTAAGAGCTAAAAAAGTATGATAACATTCTTCCTCTCACTAAACGGCGGTTGGTTAAATTCTTGAAGAATGCTACTCAGTCTCTTTTCAATGGGCTCACTGATGAACTTTGGGATCAACACTGTAAAGCTGCTGTTAATTATGTCGATCTCAGGGCCTCTACTGTGGAGAATTTTGATGACAATGGTGAACATAGGGAAACCATGTATCAAGCTCTCCATACTTTGGATCAACATCTTCAAAAGTTTCTTAACTCTTTTCAGGAAGTTCACACCATGCTTGATACTATCAAAGAGGCTGTTAACGAAGACCTTGCTCTGAACAAAAAAAATCTTGAGGCCTTAAACACCTACATCAAGTCTCACTGAGCTCATCAACATGCTGAATAACTCCAATATTCAGGGTCTCAGTTCATCAATTGTGGAGATCAAATCCACACTTAGTTTTTGGAGAAATATATGGCAGCCTGGGCTAAATCTTCAACTTCTATAGTCTGGAATCTTGGGCCTAGAATGTCAGCAATTAAAAGCTCTCAGGCTAATCTTGAGGCCCAGTTCTCAAATCTTCAACAAGACACTTCAGACATCAAGTCTATGATGTAAGAGATCTATCAGCCATGGTCAGCAGCTTCTCACCTTCAAGTGCAGAGCCAACTCTTGCTCTCACTGAAATTCCAGCAACAATTGGGGGAAGAGGAGACTGTCACTGAAGCTTCTACATAAGAACCAACTCCTTCTCAACCTGAGGGGAGAACAAAAAAGCGGAAACTGGACCAACTCCTGTTGTATCAATCTTTACATATCAACCTCCCATCACTGAAGCTCAACCATCATCAACATCTGCTACCAAAGACAAAGGAAAGGTTATTCTCACTACTCCAGAGCCTGAGCATGAACAAAGATTGGTGAAAGCTTCCTCAGTTGTAAGACCGAACCCTGATGCACCTATCAGGGTACCTAATGAAATAAATGGGAAAATGTTATATCTAACGTAGGAAGAGATAAATGCTCACTTAGAGAAAGAAGAATTGATAAAGAAGGCAGCTGGGGAAGAAAAGCTGAAAAAAACCCACATTGATTAAGGTAGTTCATGAGGAAGCTGAGAAGATTGGGATCGATCTAAAGACTCTTGCAGGTGGGAAAGTTGGGGAAACCTTTAAAAGGGCTCAGGATGCTGAACTGCTAGCCCTCAAGAAGTAAAGGGATGAAAAGGTCAAAAGATCTGTTGATCTGAAGAAACAAAGGATAGATCAGTACAGATGAACAATGACCAACAGAAAAAGGCATGAACCAATCACTGATATCTGGATTCACCCCAAAACCAAGCCTGTTGTCTTGAGTGTCTACAGGGGCAGTGACAAGAGATACTTTGAGGTTCATGATCCATTCAAGTTCTCATATTTTGGGATCACTGAGTTGGATGAATTGGGTCCTATCATCGTGAAGAATAAAAACATCATTGTCAAAGATCTAATGGACTCACTAAGCAAGAGATATGAAAGACTAAGAAAGATATCTGCTGAACTCGACATTCAATCTACTCTTCCAGTGTAAAACCCTAAAAATCTAAAACGCATGAAAAGACCATTTTGAAAAAACAGGTAATTTGGGGGTGTGACAATATGAATATGCTTTGACCCTTCAGTTTGATACCCGAGCCAAATATGTTTTCCTAGTCGAAGGTAACTCGACCGTGTCATTGATGCACCAAAGGGCATGACTCCAATACAGTGTGTGAGTGATGATACACACCGTCCCCCATTATGATATGATATGATTATGAGCTCACTATATGTATATGATTTGGCCACCTGGGGCGTATGGATGCATCCTAGATATGATATGTTTCGAGGATTTGATCTGCTTGATAGATATATATGGTGAATGATGTCGGTGCAATCCGCGTCTTCACAAATTCGGGAGCTAGCTACTCCATTTGTTACCGAGGTCTCCTCCTATTATGTATGGTATTTCGAGGTCACCCTCCGAATACAATGGCTACTTATGATATGATATGATATGATATGTTTCTGGCTCGGTAGATTGATAAACCTTACACTTTTGATAAACCTATATTGTACCTTCCAGATTCCCCAACGCACCATAATCAGACATTGTTCATTACTCAATACCCTTATATGATTCACTTTACCAAGATATAGATACTCCATTACATTGATCTCATCACACTTTCATTCCGTTACTTCGCACTATGGTTCCATTCACGCATCAAGTTATTATATGTCATTGGATTGATTATGATATTCATGTTTATACGACTCACCGATTACTCTATATGATATGTATGTATGCGATATAAGATTTACCTATTGTCATCCGATGATATGCTATCTTCTTCAAGTATGTGATCCTTTGATTTGTCCGGTAACCATGCTTGTGTGAATTCGATTGTTGATCTGTTTATATTTTGTACCTCGCTCGATTAATCTCGTGGACTATGACTATCCGTGGTATCCTTATCTTCTTGTTGTTGACCGCCATGTTTGCATTTCTCATGCTACGGTTTGATTTGGTAAATGGTTCAACTTATGACTTCTAGCTTGTTAACTTGTTTAATTGCCTCGCTATGTTTTTAATTCATTTAATTATAGTGTTCATACTTGTATTCCTACTTGCTACGTGTGACCGCCGGTGTTTCGATCACGCTATGATACTTGTTATGTTTTCAACTAAGGGTTTTGACCAGTATGATTGTTATGCGACTTAATAATTAATTGCTTCCGCTTTCTTGTAGATTTCTGCTTGACTTGTATGTCTTTTGATTTCTGAATTGATTGTATGCCATATATGTTGTGTGGATGCGACGCTTTGCTATGCTTGCTTATGTTCCAAGACTTGTATGCCCGGTTTGTATGTGCTTGTATATATGTCATCGATTCTTTTCTTTGCTTCGCTCTCCTTGTTATATGTTCTTTTGGATATCTCAGATAATTGCATTCTGCAGGATCCTCATTGACTCATTGTTCTCTTTTCACGCGACCTTGTTATCGCTTCATTTGTTTCATTTCGTTTCGCTTTTATTTAGTTTTCGCTTTGTTATATCTGCTCACTGGCTTTTTAAGCTCACCATTTCTTTTCCTGCGGCGGGTTTTAGATTTGAAGATGGGCTTTGATGGGTGAGAGTTGGATTATCCGAGTGGACCAAACCTAGTTACCTTATCATTTGGACTTACTTTGAAGAGTTTTGTTTTGATATTTCATTCCATTTTGGATATTGTATTTTCCTCGTCAACAATTGTTTATATGATTTGATACTTCATTTTGGATATTGTATTTTAATTGTATGTTCGATATGACACCAAAATGTGACACTTCTACCCTCGTCGGGTTGGGGTGTTACAATTATGGTATCGAGCCCGTGTTTCATCTTGTTGACCTTAGGATTGACCCGTGAGGACTTGGGTGACACTAGGCTTCCGCCTGCTCGATCTTCTCCGCTTCGCTTGATTGTCGCTCATATTTGACTTTGATATTCATTTGTCTTCACCGATTTGGCCTTCCTCTTTTGCATCGAATTGTGTTATTTTGTTTTCGCACATTTGTTTGTCGATCGTCAAATGGAGACTAACCGTGGAGCCAAGATGATGGTGCCGAACTGCGTTCTTTGTGATCTCGAGCCGGAGAGGTTCGTGAAGCCAAGCCACACCGACCGCCATGTCGCCGGAGGCATCGGATGTCTTCTTTGGAAACCGGACGGACCAAACAAAGACGCAAAAGACGGAGACAAGATTCAACCGGTGGTGAGAAGGTTCATCTAATTCATATGATTTGGGTGCGACTTATGTTACTCCTATTCGCTTGTCATGCGCTTTGAGGCGGTTTGATTTTTTTTTTTCTTTAAGTGATTCGATCGGTATGGCTTTTCTTGATTTGTTCGAACTCGGTTTGAATCGTGAAGTCTTATCGCTTTGGCATTTTGTTAGTATCTCGCCTTTTCTTTTGGATCGCTCGGTAATGAGTCATGAGGAGCCGCTTGTGCAAGTTGGTGGCATTCTTTCATTGTGATATGGTAAGTTGTTTTGATGTGGTATATGCCGTATGTATGTGATCCGTCTCCTTTGGTATGTTACTTGGTATCTGTATATGTTATGTTTTGTTGTGATATTGGTTATGTGATTTTTCATGACCGGGACGTAATATGATGACAATAAGGACATGTTATGTGATGCAAGTATTATGACGCCCGATCAACGTGATAATACCGAGATCATATAATTTGAACTTATTGAAATCATACGACATCTTGGGAAATGCCCGGTAGGTGCGTGAATGAAATAAGGCTTATATCCGTTATTTGACACTCCTCATATTCGCTTGAAATTGCACCTCCTTGCGAAACTCCCACCGACATATGCTATGTAAGTTCGTATGCTTTGGAACCTAATCGTTATGATCTGTGTGAGATTATGGACTACATCCGCTTGAACTTGTACGCCTCTGTAGACTTCACGATTTCAATTTTCGAGACGAAAATTTTCTTTTAGAGGAAGAGTCAGAAACCCTAAAAATCTAAAACGCGAAAAGACCATTTTGCCCTCAAATTTTTAAAACTTATAAATTACGTAAAAGATGTCAACGCCATTATATTTAATTCTAATCTATCTTATAAATGGGTGGCAAACCTAGTGTACTGAATTTTTGAAAATGCATACGCCACGCTTTACATAAACCGCATGTTACAAATGGGCATGGACCAAACTTAACTAGACACTACAACTTAATTATAACCCATCTAAATTGAGCTTGGCCCAACTTTCTTTCTTTGGCCCATCTAAGACCAAACACCAAGTATCCCTCCCATTTTTTTTGTACACTCCAAAAGGGTTGAAAACACATGAAACCCTAGCCACCACAAAATTTCGCCTCCTTCTTTCCCCTCTCCAAAACGAAACCCTAACATCCTCTCCTTCACCAAGTGGCGGCTACCATTGTTTTTCCTCATTTCCATCCGAAAATCAAAGAAGAAAAGTGTTCCAAGGAAGCTTGTGATCGTGTGTGATTGATTGGTGGGCATTGTGATCGTGTTTGGTTCGAAACAAAGCTTGGACGTGGGTGTTTGTTTTAGGTCGTGGGGTTCCAAAAGCCAAAGGAGGCTTGGTTGTGATCTTGGTGGCTTAATTCTTGTTTCCTTGTCACGTACACGCTACTAGGGTAACGTATCATCACCTCGTGTCTTTTCCTTTTTGTTTTCTTTGTCAAGTTGTGGCTATGGAGTCCTCATTAGGGCTTGTTATACGAAAATAAGTCACATAAAATGATGGGATATGTTTGTCACATAAAATGATAACGTTGTCGTATAATAAAATTGTTACCAAAAAGATTAGAAAAGAAAAGAGCAAAAACATTGAATGGGGGCTGTTTTGGATCGAAGTGGGTGCGTTTGGGTAGGTAAAACATGTGCTTATAATGGTTTTAATAGACCCTAAAACTGGACAGCATCATATGTCGAATTTGTGTGTGTCATAGATCAAGTTTTATAAGTGAAATAATCTGGGTTTTTGTTGGAAAAGTCTATTTTATGTCTTAGTTAAGTTTTCCAAGTGGTTTGGTCGAATTTGGAGTTGTCTAAGTCGTATTTTTGAATTTTACAAGATCAAGTGTCAAAGCTGATAAAACGGGTCTGAAATTTGGTTGGATTGTTTGATTTTTCATTTTCAAACCATAAAGAATTGGGAGCTCTCCTTTTACAGGAGTGACATTTAGGTTATAAATGAATTTCGGGAGTTTTGGGAATTTTTCCAAGGTGTCTAAACAGGTCCAATAAGTGTAAACTTTTAAGGTGTATTTTCGACCACTTTCAAGGTGTCTAGACTTGTGATTTTCCATAGGCCATTTGGCACAGAGATAGAACCCACCAAATTTTGGAGACTCTTTTAACTCATATGGTAACCCCGGGATTTTACTTGATTTCTTTTGAGCTAAGTAAGTATTTTATAAAATCGCTAAAGTCTGGTCCAAATATGAGTTTAAGAAAAGGAAAGATAAAACAAGGATATCAATAAGTAAAACACTTACACATGCATGAAGCTTATAAAATGAGTATATAAGTAATATATGATATCAATTCGTGTAGATACGTTGAAGGAGATACGACGTTGCTTCCCGGTGTAACTTTCTTGTTTGCTTTGATTTCGTTGCTAAGGTACAGATATTCTATCCCTTTTCAGTAGGGATTTCTCATGATTCGTTTACATCTTTCGATTTTTTTTTGTTTGGAACTGTTATCCTTTGCTCTGAGCCTTCTTATTAGGGCTTCCCTATAACTTTGCTATGCTCCCTTGGATTGAATCTCCTATGTGAAACTTTGATATGAACCTTCTGATTATGAACTTTGATATGAAACTCTGATGTGAACCTTGATATGAACTTTGATATGAAACTCTGATGTGAACCTTGATATGAAACTTTGATATGAACTCTGATATGAACTTTGATATGAACCCTTATGATATGTGTGACAACTCGCAATTTCAGGACATTTCTCAAAACAATTCATGCTTCACCATTTCATCATTTATCGTAAACTAGGTTTACGTGTTCCAAATTCGCGTAACCTTAAGGGTTTAGCGGCGAATTCATGATCATATCGTCACGAACATTTCATATGGACTAAGTTTAGTCTACCTTTTATTAGCATCATTTGCATCATGTTAGTTCATTCATGATTTTTCATTTCACATTAAACACGTAAATTTTATATTAAATAAACGTTATCGCGTAAATTATTATTTTGAACATTTAATCCGTTACTTCTAAAAATGATCCCGATATATTTTTATACTTACATTTAGTTATAAAAACTATATTTTGAGTTTACCTAGTGTTTTAAATTTATTTTGCATATAAATCGTTAAAGTTATATTATTACGACACTTTTCTT
This sequence comes from Chrysanthemum lavandulifolium, assembly GCA_022545495.1. Classification (NCBI taxonomy): domain Eukaryota; kingdom Viridiplantae; phylum Streptophyta; class Magnoliopsida; order Asterales; family Asteraceae; genus Chrysanthemum; species Chrysanthemum lavandulifolium. Next base: position 160,372,908 of record CM040240.1, on the reverse strand, counting down.
AAAAACTACACGATAATTATTATATCACTAAAAGTTTACAAGAAATGTATTTTTACAATTTTTATGATCTCATTATACTTGACTTTGATCTAATAAAAAAAATTTATTCTGAGCTAAAACTACCTTAGATGCACAATTGTATATAAAAGCTACAAGTTACAACTTATACTTATTTAACTTATACATTTTACCTACACAATTACTTATACAAATAAAGAAAAAAAAAATATATATATATTTGAAAGACACAATCCCCCAATAACCGGCCATTGGGGGGGGGGAGTGAGTCATATGGTTGTTAAAACTCTTTTATTACTTAAGGAAACTTACACTCCAACTTTCTTACATACTTCATCACAATTATTCAAGATTCAAAATCAAGTTCTCTCTTCTCTTTTTCCTTCTCTAAAACCGGCCACTCAAGGAGATACAAAGGGATCACAAAAATTTTGCAAGCTCAAGTGTTAAAACAATCTAGATTACACTCTTAATTAAGGTTTTGAAATAAAAACCTAGGGTGTTTAGGTTAATCCTTGTTCTAATCACCTCATCATAGTTTACTTGTAAGCATATTACTATCATTTTATATCTTTCATCTTCGTTTCATATTTATTTCTTCATATTTGGTGCAAACATGCAAGACTTGTGTTGTTTATACCATTTTTACCATTGATTTTTAGAGTTTATTACATAAGAGTCATCCTATAATTATTCCCTTGGTATATTTTGGTCTTGATGGTGTTTAGGAACCCATGACACCCTAAGAAGGTGTATGGTAGGATTAGTATAGCTTTGGAGTTGATTTGAAGGGATTAGAATAGGTTTAGTACGAGAAAAACTATTTTCGACAAGTATTAAAAGTGGTCTGTCCTTATTTTGTTTTTCTCGAAAGTCCGACAAGAGGCACGAATTTTGGCCTTGATATTTAGAAAATATACTTTAAAACGAATCCGTGGCCGCTTGAACGGATAAAACGGAGTTATAACGAAGAAGTTATGAATTTTCAAGTTTAACGATTTAAATTTACATTTTCGTAAAATTTCAAGAACCTATTTTTACCTTATTCGAGTCAAAAACGAGTCCTAAGCTTTACAAATTATTTCGACTTATCAAAAATATATTAGTATACTTTGATACGAAGCTAAGGACATATAATACGTAGAAAACGGATTTGAAACGACTAAGATATGCACGTTTTCATAAAATTGCCGTAACTTTATTATTTTAGAAAAACTATATTATTTTTACGAGACAAGTGTTACGGTAACTAAAATGACCATATTGAAGGTTGATTTTAACGATGATGTGGAACTTTTTGTAACGAGATGTTTTCTAATAAAATTAAGATCATCAAGCATATTTTTCAAAACGACCAACCGTTTGTATAGCGGAGTTTTAATAAATTAATTACGGTTGCTCAAACTTTGCCGAAACTCACTTTTTACACAACACTTGGACAAAATCACCATCTTTAACCTCTATTATCTTTATGTTCGAGACCTCTATGACGAAAACTCATGAACTAAAACTTCTAGATTTTGATACAAACTTTCCAAAACCGTCGAGTTCGTTTCCTAACGTTCGACGTACACCATTTTACGACAAGCTTTTCGAAGCCATTTTTGTCACTTTCATGAAATTTCCAACGACATTATTTTACGACAAAAAGTGATAATTTCACTATAAATCATTACGAAACCATTGTAGGATGACATTTTGACGTAGATACTTGTAAAGTAATTTAAGAATGGTCAAGACATCAAAAGAGTATTTTTCGACGATAAGTATTGTTTTCAAAACTCGCAAATGGTATAAATAACATACGAAATGCATGCATAACATTACATCATAACTCATTACGTATCATATCATTCACAATAGGTCAAGGTTAAAGTACCACACTACATCTCGGTGTACTCACTTTTGTCATCGCCTCATTGTACCAAGTGAGTCATAGCCCCTACTCTTTTAACTGTTTTGAATTACTTTTGGGGGAGATACATGCTCAACTATTTTTATGACTATCATGATTATTTGAAACTACATGCTTAACTGAACTTAATGAGTAGTCATATCCTATATCATAAATCATTGAGATGAATGTCTTGGGATTATCCTGGAACTGAATGTCTTGGGATTATCCTGGAACTGAATGTCTTGGGATTATCATTGAGCTGAATGTCTTGGGAACATCATTGAGCTGGATGTCTTGGGATTTTCATTGAACTAAATGTCTTGGTATAATTATGTCAAGTAAATATTGATACATTAAGCCATGCACTATTATGTGAATTCATTTGACATCATGCGCTGAACATAAACTATATACATTTTGGCAATGGGTTGTGAACACACAGTTGCAAGTTTTGTATGGGCGAACTTGGGCCGAGTGGATTTACGATGCCTTTCTTGCATAAACGATTTTGAAAGGCTTTACATTTCAATACAAACCCTATGAACTCACTCAACCTTTGTGTTGACACTTTTAGCATGTTTTATCTCGTGTATCTAAGGCATTCACTTCATGGCATGCATTTGGACACATCATGGAGTCGCGATGACGACGCTGCCTCACTGGGTTTTACGACTTTAAAACATCGTTTGAATTATAACAAACTTTATTCCGCAAGTTGATTTTCATTTGGGACCTATACTTTGTAACTCGATTATTTTATTAAATCAAACGATGTATTTTCCAAACGACACTTTAGGTCGCTCAATATAACTTGTGATTGTGATGCTATGACAATAATCCCGAAATTCCATTCCACGAAAATGTGTAATTTGGGGTGTGACAATATGAATATGCTTGACCCTTCGGTTTGATACCCGAGCCAAATATGTTTTCCTAGTCGAAGGTAACTCGACCGTGTCATTGATGCACCAAGGGCATGACTCCGGTGTGTACGAGTGATGATACACCGTCCCCCATTATGATATGATATGATTATGAGCTCACTATATGTATATGATTTGGCCACTGGGGCGATGGATGCATCCTAGATATGATATGTTTCGAGGATTTGATCTGTTTGATAGATATATATGGTGAATGATGTCGGGTGCAATCCGCCTTCACAAATTCGGAGCTAGCTACTCCATTTGTTACCGAGGTCTCCCTCCTATTATGTATGGTATTTCGAGGTCACCCTCCGAATACAATGGCTACTTATGATATGATATGATATGATATGTTTCCTGCCTCGGGTAGATTTCGATAAACCTTACACTTTTGATAAACCTATATTGTACCTTCCGTATTCCCCAACACACCATAATCAGACTTGTTCATTACTCAATACCTTATATGATTCACTTTTACATAGATATAGATACTCCATTACATTGATCATCACACTTTCATTCCGTTACTTGGACTATGGTTCCATTCACGCATCGGGTTATCATATGTCATTGGATTGATTATGATATTCATGTTTATACGACTACTGATTACTCTGTATGATATGTATGTATGCGATATAAGATTTACCTATTGTCATCTGATGATATGCTATCTTACTGTTATGTGATCCTTTGATTTGTCTGGTAACCATGCTTGTGTGAATTCGATTGTTGATCTGTTTATATTTTGTACCTCGTTCGATTAATCTCGTGGACTATGACTATCCGTGGTATCCTTATCTTCTTGTTGTTGACCTGCCATGTTTGCATTTCTATTCATGCTACGGTTTGATTTGGTAAATGGTTCAACTTATGACTTCTAGCTTGTTAACTTGTTTAATTGCCCTGCTATGTTTTTAATTCATTTAATTATAGTGTTCATACTGTATTCCTACTTGCTACGTGTATTGCTGTGTTTTGATCACCGCTATGATACTTGTTATGTTTTCAACTAAGGGTTTTGACACAGATGATTGCTATGCGACTTAATAATTAATTGCTTCCCTTTCTTGTAGATTCTGCTTGACTTGTATGTCTTTTGATTTCTGAATTGATTGTATGCCATATATGTTGTGTGGATGCGACCCGCTATGCTTGCTTATGTTCCAAGACTTGTATGCCGGTTTGTATGTGCTTGTATATATGTCATCGATTCTTTTCTTTGCTTCGCTCTCCTTGTTATATGTTCTTTTGGATATTTGTATAATTGCATTCGCAGGATCCTCATTGACTCATTGTTCTCTTTTCACGCGACCTTGTTATCGGTTTCATTTGTTTCATTTCGTTTACGCTTTTATTTAGTTTTCGTTTTGTTATATCTGCTCACTGGCTTTTTAAGCTCACCGCATTTCTTTTCTGCAGTTTTAGATTTGAAGATGGGCTTTGATGGGTGAGAGTTGGATTATCCGAGGGACCAAACCTAGTTACCTTATCATTTGGACTTACTTTGAAGAGTTTTTGTTTTGATATTTCATTCCATTTTGGATATTGTATTTTCCTCGTCACCAATTGTTTATATGATTTGATACTTCATTTTGGATATTGTATTTTAATTGTATGTTCTGATATGACACCAAAATGTGACACTTCTACCCTCGTCGGGTTGGGGTGTTACATCCAGCTCCAGTGACTCAATCTGCTACTTCTCAGTCCTCCAAGAGAAAGAGGAAAACCTTAGAGCTTGAATGATCTGCGCCAAACAGTCAAGTCAAAAAGACTTAAAACTGCTTAAACGCAAATGCAATGAAGATCAGAGAATATAGGGGATTCCCGGGTCGTTAAGTCCCAAGGAGACTCAATGGTGTGTACAACACTGATTCAGACGGTAGAATGATCACTAATGATAGCGATCAGAAAGGATTAGGATTGAATATTACACTACTGAAAAAGATTTATAAATAAAAGCGACTTAAATGAAAATTAAAAGAGATTAAAAAGATAAAATATATTAAATAAACGCTATCACTATTTTTAAAGTGATGAACGTTTAAAACCTAAAACTTACGTTTAAATAAAAATAACGTAAACGTACAAAATAAAAAGTGAAACTTACTCAATATAAATCCTAAAAATATGAAAAATATATTTTTACAAACCTAATGATAAAAGAAAATTTATAGAAAAAGAAAATTATTTTTATAACTAATTATGTAATTATTATTAATTAAAAACTATTTTAAACTATTTAAAAATGCACTAAAATACAAGAAAATAGAAAATAAACTTGGAAAAATAAAATTATAACTTAGAAAAGTCTAAAATATGATAAAACTAATTTTAAAACTGAAAATATATTTTTCACACTTTTTATATATTTATTATTAATTTAAAACTATTTAAAACTAATTTAAATTATTAAAATACCAAATAAAAGGAGAAAAATAGGAAAAATACTTTTAGGCTATTTATATTTATCTAAACTTAAGAAAATGAAAACTTATTTTTTGGAAGCTTTTCTTAATTATTTGTATTAAATGCTATTTAAAAGTGCTTAAAACTAAATTAAATTGAGAAAATAACAAATAAAGACCAAAAATTATGAAAACTTCAGGAAAATCTAAAATCTTATTCTAAAGCTGATAAAAATATAAAAACAAGGGCTACAAGTGCAAGAAACCGAGTCATATGTAACGGGGCTAGAATAAGCACTAGGAAATAAGCAAATAAGCTCTACAATGTATCAACTGACTATATAAGCTAAAGTATACTATTATTACTCTAAAGCAACTAAATAAACCTACTCTAAACTGCTAAAGATCAGATTACCAAGATTTATGCAAACTGAAATTATAAGCTCAAACAGATTTGGGACCCTACTTTAAGCACTTGCATCAGCTTAACCAGTAAGCTGAAGTGAAAACCAAAGCCATGGATCTCAAGACAACCAACCAGAGAACATGTAACCCACATTACAGCTAATAAGGACAAGTATTGAAGAAGTGATGATCAAAACAAAAATGGCTCAGTGGATATAAGGTCATGATGCAATGTAAACAACAAGACAGTACCTAAGTTTAAGCTTATTTATAAGCTTATCGAAAAGCTAAAAGGAAAATGAAATGGGGTCTTGAAGGCCACCGAAAACTACAGATGGACCAAGATTCGGACCTAACTAGTTAAAATGAACCCAGCACCCACCGCAAGTTCTCGCAAAAACCACTTTTGACACATTTTTGACTTTTAAAAATCAGTTATGCTACTTTGACTTTAATGAGATTTGAATGCAATTTTAAGACTGATAATGATTAATAATGATGAAATGAAACTAAAGCAAGCAAGATTTATGGATTTGAAACACAAAATAAGATTTTGAGTTTGTAAAAACTCAACAGTTAACTGCCAAGACAGTTAAGGTGTAAATTTGACTTTTGAGCTATGCAAACACAAGAAATTGACTCAAATGAGTTCAATAGGACTAAACAAGCATGACCAAACAGATATTAACCACTGAGCTATCCTCTAGCATGATTAACAGAGCAAAACCAAACACCCCTTTATGTTGAGAAATGCAATCTAATCAAGTCTAAACACAAAAGCAGCTTAAGCTAAGCTTCAAAACAGATTATTATACTATATTAATGCTAATGAAACAGTAGATAACAAGACTTAATCAGATTTAAGATAAATGCTACCACTACTGTTTTTAAGCTAAATATAAAATGAAAACTAGCACTTACAAGAGATCCATAGAAATAGTAACAGTATCAAAAACACCAACCAATAACCAAAACCATCATCAATATCAACCTTTATCCATTTTCAAACCAAATGAGGGATCAGTTTGACTTTCGTTGACTGACCTTTTATGTGAATGTAAATGATTTAGATGGAACAAGGAGACACAAATAAGCTCACAAAAGCTACAGACAGCTTATATAAGCTTATTTAAATCTTAAAAACAGTTTATCTAGTATTCAAATATTGAAAATGCAAGATCAAAATCAAAGTGAAGGCTTGAAATTTTTATTAAACTGAAATGAGATTACAAAAGGTTTGAAATTACATAAAAACTTTAAGAAAACATTAAGAAACTGAAATTACAAGCTTTTGATTAAACTACAACATTTATAAAAAAACGACATTAAAAAACTAAAACTAGCTAACTACTACTTCTTCTCTTTTCTTCTTTCTTTATACCCAAACAGCTTCCACTTGACTTTCTGAGAAAATCCCACTAGGAATTGAGACCATTGGATGAGCTTAAGTGTTTTTGGCCGTTTGATCATTTTTGGCGCCAAAGTGGTTTTAGCCAGGTGTAGGGTTGAATGAGGGGGGAAAGAATGAGCATTTAATGGTTTTTGTTTTATGTTGAGGTGGAGGGGACAAAGAGTGGTTTTGGTGAGGAGGGGGGAATGGGTTGCCTGGTTTCAGGGGAAGCAGTTGAAGGTGGAGACTATTGGCGCCAATTGGTGTGTGTTTGACTGGCTTGGGTTGACTGGATATTATATCAAAAAAGGGGGGGGTTCAAAATGCTATTATGGCAGGGGTCCAATGTGGTGAAAGGTCCAAAATGATGTATTAAAGGTTTTAAATGTAGGGACCTTTGTTGTAATTTCTGGAAATCAAAGGACCATGGCTGCCATTTCATCAAAGTTGATCCAAGGGACTAATAGTGACATTCTCAAAAAGTATAAGGACCAAAATTGCCACTTTGCAATTTTCCAGGGACTAATTCCGCCAATTTTGAAACTTAAAGGACCAATTTGTAATTTTCTCAAAACTTTTGATATTTTTCACCAAAGGACTAAATTTGACAAGTTATGATTTAAAAAGGACCTTTGGTGACTTTTCTTTGAAATTATGCGCTCGTGGACTGCTTTTGACAATTTTGATACTGGGGACTAAAACGCAATTTTGTAAATTTGATATGTTTTTCATCCGATTTTGATATTTTAGCATTTAAAACACATAAAACATCGATTTGTGATATTTTGATCATTTTGATGTGTTTCGAGTGTTTCGATGATTTTGCAGCTTTATATTGTACAAAAATGATGAGTATTTAGACACTCATCAATCCCACATCGAGATATTGCTAGTCCCTAGCAATGATTTGAGAAACATAATGGATTTTAAACTCTTTACCAAAAGCCATTACTTCGAGTAGCCAAATGTTTCATTCAAGTAAGAACCATGGTACACCGATAACCATGTGATTTTGAGCAAACCACCGACTTTCAACGGATTTGATTTTGTCTTTACCGAAGCCGTACCCTTCGGACTAGCCAACTCTTAGATAAATTATCAACATTATCTTTGGTGAGCTGATTACCAATTATGGATTTTCCATCGCCTTTACCACAAGCCATAACCTTGCGGGCTAGCCAACTCTTCACTTTTTAGGATATGGTGAGTTGAATACCATACAATTTTGGGCAAATTGCAAGCCATATAAACGGATTTGATATATCTTTACCAAGAGCCGTTTGCTCTGGATTAGCTAATCCTTTTGTCTTACGTATATGGCGGATCGATAACCAAATAAGTAAGTGTAAACACTTACTCCAAAAAAATTTTTGGCCAAAACGGGAATTGGGTAGATAATATATAAAATTCAGAATTCCCCACACTTAGAAATGAATATCGCCTCGATATTCAAAGTACCCCATGGTTATGCCGAAACAAAGAACGTAAAAGGAAATACTACGCCATTATTATGAAAGATTTTTTTTTTTTTTTTTTTTTTTATAACATGTGGTATTACCCCACACTTAGTGGTAGAAAGGGGTAAGAAGATGAAATATGGGTGAAAACCCATATGTGTGTGCTCTTGTTTTGATTTCAGTCGCTAGCTTGACTCGACCTCAATTCATTGGTTCATGGGAAGCAAAGTGGAAGAAACAATCTCCATCGGACTTTCATTCAAGATGTTTGGACAAACATTTGAAGCACGTGAAAGTTCCACACCGATGAGATATAGAGAAAGCAGATGCACCACTCACGATGGTACATGAAAATGCCGGGTCAAAGATAGTGTCCTCACTCCGAAGGAGTGAAGAAGAGGAAGTCACCAAGTAGGTGAAGAAAGAAGGAAGATCATGATAACAATCATAACTAGATCTTCTTCCTCGGATTAAGTGCAATTGCACTTATTTGGATTTTATTGGTTGAGCTCTTTGGTTTGGAAGGCATCTCGGGAGGAGGGTTGGAAAATTTGTCATAAAAATACAAACTCTCATGATTGAGAATTTTCCCCGATCATGATTTTTGCCATCCAAACAATCATACTCCAATGGAGATATGATATGAGAGAGTTCACCGCGAACTCCTCATGAAGAGAATCAATCACATAATGTGAATTTGTGAACTCTTGTTCCATTGTGAGCTCATCACTATCCTCGTCCGAGTATCAAAGAGTGGATTCTCGAATTGAAGTGAATTCGAGTCTAATTCAAATAGAGGATTGGTGAAAGTAGCTTTGAATGTTTCGGAACAAAGTGATCAACATTCTCATTGGATTGTTGGGATAAGAGTGAGTGAATGATCATTATCAATGAGACTTTCGCTCTCCCGGATCGACTTCTAATCAAAGAGTGGATTGATGTGAGTGAGTTCACCGAGAACTCCTCAAGAAGGGATCGACATCGACGTGGAAGTGATGCCTCAACGAACTCGATGTTTCCATAGGAAGCACAATCGTCACTAAGATCGAGAAAGTTTCAAAATGATCTTGAGAACACTCAAGAGGAAAGGGATATCACAGATGATCGAAATTCCACGTGACTCTCTCGGATTGGGATAAGGTCCTCAACACTAGACGATTCCATTTCGGAATAGTGCTAAGCTCATCCCCATGTTTAGAGAGTGAGTGGGAATATCGGTGTGATAGCAACAGATCGAGGAGTTTAGACGGACTAGCATACATATGTTTAATACTTAACATTTGTTCTTACGCTAGTAATTCCATCATAGTCTTTTCTCCCCGATGGATCATGGAAGGAGTCTCAACCGATGAACTTGATGAACTGTTATAAAATTGTAAGATATCAAGGATATCTTCATCATCATCGTCATCGAGAATGAAACGGAATCGAGAGCTAGATTTGGCCGCTTTTTCTTTAGCAATTGATTCCCAATGATTTTTCAAACGCAACTGGGAATCTAATTTAGCGACCGCTCTTGACAAACAAAACTTCCATTGATTTTCATTTGGATTATGGGATGACATAGCCGACTCCTCCTTAAGTTCTCTTAATAACCCGAGTCTTGAGAAGATCCGTCGTAGTTTCAAGAGGAGTCGCTTGAATCATTTGGTATTGTGGAGGTTGGTCTTGATACTAAGAGTCGTGTCGTAACAAGGAAATGGATTCCTTGTTTGACAATCCGAGCTAAAGTGAGGACCTCCACAATACTCACAACAAGACAACCGATGTGGTTGTGAGTGGTATGTGTTGTAGTCATAATTGGTATCGTGAACCCGCTCATAGACAAGCGTGTTTCACGATTGACAATCGAATCGGAATGAGAACCACCACAGCACTTCACAACAAGAAACTATTGAGTCTCACAGGTGGTAGCCGATGGAATAATCGATCGTGTCATGGTAGGAATAGGATCTTGGTTATGGCGGACCGCTTCGACTCCACCATGCCACAACCGGGGCAATTGCCACCATTATAAGGACTACCACACCATTGACAACCAAGAGGGTGAGGATAAGACATAGAAAGAATCAAAGGTTATCATAGGGTAAGAAATGAAGAATCAAAAGGTAAGAGGGTAAAGAGGAATATTTTGGTGTTTTTGAAAACATGATGATAAAAACAAAGATCGAAAATATTTTTATGCTTTTAACACTTTAGGAAAAGTGTTAATGAACTTTTGGATTTTGATAACTTTACAAAAACTTTTACAAAAGATGGGGTATGTGCAAGAATGGATCTCGAAAAGGCTAAACACACGCTAAGCCTCCCGTGGCCTGGCCTAAAATTTTGATCTGCATGAAACAACAGTCAAAAGACTTAAACCGCTTAAACGCAAATGCAATGAAGATCGAGAGAATATAGGGATTCCGGTCGTTAAGTCCCAAGGAGACTCAATGGTGTGTACAACACTGATTCAGACGGTAGAATGATCACTAATGATAGCGATCAGAAAGGATTAGGATTGAATATTACACTACTGAAAAAGATTTATAAATAAAAGCGACTTAAATGAAAATTAAAAGAGATTAAAAAGATAAAATATATTAAATAAACGCTATCACTATTTTTAAAGTGATGAACGTTTAAAACCTAAAACTTACGTTTAAATAAAAATAACGTAACGTCACAAAATAAAAAGTGAAACTTACTCAATATAAATCCTAAAAATATGAAAATATATTTTACAAACCTAATGATAAAAGAAAATTTATAGAAAAAGAAAATTATTTTTATAACTAATTATGTAATTATTATTAATTAAAAACTATTTTAAACTATTTAAAAATGCACTAAAATACAAGAAAATAGAAAATAAACTTGGAAAAATAAAATTATAACTTAGAAAAGTCTAAAATATGATAAAACTAATTTTAAAACTGAAAATATATTTTTCACACTTTTTATATATTTATTATTAATTTAAAACTATTTAAAACTAATTTAAATTATTAAAAATACCAAATAAAAGGAGAAAAATAGGGAAAAATACTTTTTAGGCTATTTATATTTATCTAAACTTAAGAAAAATGAAAACTTATTTTTTTGGAAGCTTTTCTTAATTATTTGTATTAAATGCTATTTAAAAGTGCTTAAAAACTAAATTAAATTGAGAAAAATAACAAATAAAGACCAAAAATTATGAAAACTTCAGGGAAAATCTAAAATCTTATTCTAAAGCTGATAAAAATATAAAAACAAGGGCTACAGTGCAAGAAACCAGAGCTGCTATGTAACTGGGGCTAGAATAAGCACTAGGAAATAAGCAAATAAGCTCTACAATGTATCAACTGACTATATAAGCTAAAGTATACTATTATTACTCTAAAGCAACTAAATAAACCTACTCTAAACTGCTAAAGATCAGATTACCAAGATTTATGCAAACTGAAATTATAAGCTCAAACAGATTTGGGACCCTACTTTAAGCACTTGCATCAGCTTAACCAAGAAGTCAAGTGAAAACCAAAGCCATGGATCTCAAGACAACCAACCGGAGAACATGTAACCCACATTACACTAATAAGGACAAGTATTGAAGAAGTGATGATCAAAACAAAATGGCTCGGTGGATATAAAGTCACGATGCAATGAAAACAATGCAAGACAGTGTACCTAAGTTTAAGCTTATTTATAAGCTTATCGAAAAGCTAAAAGGAAAAAGAAATGGGGTCTTGAAGGCCACCGAAAACTACAGATGGACCAAGATTCAGACCCTAACTAGTTAAAATGAACCCCATGCACCCACCGCAAGTTCTCGCAAAAACCACTTTTGACACATTTTGACTTTTAAAAATCGGTTATGCTACTTTGACTTTAATGAGATTTGAATGCAATTTTAAGACGATAATGATTAATAATGATGAAATGAAACTAAAGCAAGCAAGATTTATGGATTTGAAACACAAAATAAGATTTTGAGTTTGTAAAACTCAACGATTAATCGCCAAGACAGTTAAGGTGTAAATTTGACTTTGAGCTATGCAAACACAAGAAATTGACTCAAATGAGTTCAATAGGACTAAACAAGCATGACCAAACAGATATTAACCACCGAGCTATCCTCTAGCATGATTAACAGCAAAACCAAACACCCCTTTATGTTGAGAAATGCAATCTAATCAAGTCTAAACACAAAAGCAGCTTAAGCTAAGCTTCAAAACAGATTATTATACTATATTAATGCTAATGAAACAGTAGATAACAAGACTTAATCAGATTTAAGATAAATGCTACCACTACTGTTTTTAAGCTAAATATAAAATGAAAACTAGCACTTACAAGAGATCCATAGAAATAATAATGATCAAAAACACCAACCAATAACCAAAACCATCATCAATATCAACCTTTATCCATTTTCAAACCAAATGAGGGATCGGTTTGACTTTCGTTGGTGACCTTTTATGTGAATGTAAATGATTTAGATGGAACAGGAGACACAAATAAGCTCACAAAGCTACGCATGACTTTATATAAGCTTATTTAAATCTTAAAAACAGTTTATCTAGTATTCAAATATTGAAAATGCAAGATCAAAATCAAAGTGAAGGCTTGAAATTTTTATTAAACTGAAATGAGATTACAAAAGGTTTGAAATTACATAAAAACTTTAAGAAAACATTAAGAAACTGAAATTACAAGCTTTTGATTAAACTACAACATTTATAAAAAAAAACGACATTAAAAAAAACTAAAACTAGCTAACTACTACTTCTTCTCTCTTTTCTTCTTTCTTTTATACCCAAACAGCTTCCACTGACTTTCTCGAGAAAATCCCACTAGAATTGAGACCATTGGATGAGCTTAAGTGTTTTTGGCCGTTTGATCATTTTTGGCGCCAAAGTGGTTTTAGCTAGGTGTAGGGTTGAATGAGGGGGGAAAGAATGAGCATTTAATGGTTTTTGTTTTATGTTGAGGTGGAGGGGACAAAGAGTGGTTTTGGTGAGGAGGGGGGAATGGGTTGCCTGGTTTCAGGGGAAGCAGTTGAAGGTGGAGACTATTGGCGCCAATTGGTGTGTGTTTGACTGGCTTGGGTTGACTGGATATTATATCAAAAAAGGGGGGGGTTCAAAATGCTATTATGGCAGGGGTCCAATGTGGTGAAAGGTCCAAAATGATGTATTAAAGGTTTTAAATGTAGGGACCTTTGTTGTAATTTCTGGAAATCAAAGGACCATGGCTGCCATTTCATCAAAGTTGATCCAAGGGACTAATAGTGACATTCTCAAAAAGTATAAGGACCAAAATTGCCACTTTGCAATTTTCCAGGGACTAATTCCGCCAATTTTGAAACTTAAAGGACCAATTTGTAATTTTCTCAAAACTTTTGATATTTTTCACCAAAGGACTAAATTTGACAAGTTATGATTTAAAAGGACCTTTGGTGACTTTTCTTTGAAATTATGCGCTCGGGACTTTTTTGACAATTTTGATACTGGGGACTAAACCGCAATTTTGTAAATTTGATATGTTTTTCATCCGATTTTGATATTTTAGCATTTAAAACACATAAAACACTGATTTGTGATATTTTGATCATTTTGATGTGTTTCTGAGTGTTTTCAGATGATTTTGCAGTTTATATTGTACAAAAATGATGAGTATTTAGACACTCATCATTGAACCTAAGGTTAAGATTCATGGCCTTGACTGCAACAGAGCCCTCCCTAAAGGAGTTAGATTTGTGAACAACATGGTCATTGAACAACCTGGTCATTGAACAACCCGAGAGAGGACTCTTTTTCACTAGTGCCTTTGGTGATTCTGCCTTCCAAAGATGGAGTGATATTGACCAAGCTGGAATTGAAGCCATGGTGGGCTACTTAGTGATGGCCTCCTAAGTTCAAACTCAGGAGAACCTGAGATTCTGTGATGACCTGAGGATAAAAATCAATGAGCACCCTGATCAAGAGAAACTAAAATCGAAGAAGCCCAAGCTTGAAGCCCTTGGATACCAATTAAACTGAAATGACATCTGCTGTAATTTATCTATCTTTGTTGTAAATAGTAGGACTATGTAATATTGATGAATGAACGATGTTTTATGTTAATCAGCGTCCTTTAGTTGCTTTGTAGAATTCTTCAGTGTGAGAAGAAGACATTTGCTCACTAACACTGAACTTAGAAACACTTAGGCTATATTTATATCCAAATAAGGGAGACTGTTGGGTCAGTGAATTTCCAAACTCCCTTAAACTAGGATTTGCAGATAAAATAACCTAAGTGTTTAATAACCTTAAACTTACGCAAGTCACTGAATGAATAGTCATTAAGTGAGTCATCTTTAAGAAGCTCAGGACGAGCCTAAGAAGAAAGGTTCTCCATTCAGTGAGGCGGGACATAGTGAATGATACCTGAGTCAGAGAAGAAGATGATGGGTTCAGTGAGTGATGACAATAACTCACTGAACCCCAAGTCTCCTCGACAACTATGAAGACTGAAGACTTAAAGACTGAAGAGACTGAAGGCTAAACGACTGAAGTAAAGGCGAGATAAGTTTGAAGCGATTAAGGGGGAGTCCTTATCGAGCAAAGGTCAAACTTTTCCTGAAGGATAAAGACAATGAACATTGTTATCACTGCTATTCAGAAAGCACCATTGTCCCATTCCCAAAGTAGGCTTTGTAACATAGACAAAATACGCATGTATTTTGTCCAAACTTGCTTAGGTCATCTTTGTTTTTTCTATAACGGTTGTAAACCATTGTGTATAAATATGATCATAAGTAGAAGTAGAAAGGTTGACAAGTTTGTGCACTTAATGCATTGACATTCACAAACACCTTTCTCTTCTCCAAATACAAGTAAGTCCTTGAGAATATCTCAGTTAGTTAACATAGTTGTACTTAAGCTTAGCTTAAGTTTAGTGAGGAGAATTACCATACTTGTCATTCAATCCCAAGTGTTATTCCGCAAACACTTGGGTATAATTCTTTGTTAATTGTAAATAGAATTAAATGTTGAAAAATTGTGTCTTTTAATTTACGTTTATAATTTAACAAAGGGGCTAATAACCTATTAAAGCATCATATTTGTCACAAAAAGCAGTTCGATGTAGCGAACAAAAAAAATAGCCCTTTTGGCCACTAATCTTGTGTATTTTGTCTCTATGATACATTGTCAACCTCCAACTTCCGGTTGTGTACACCTAGGCAGTCAAATGTCCACATTTGTGTACACCTAGGCATTAAAATGTCCACCTCATAATATATATCATTTTTTTTTCTTCCTCCCACATGAATCACCCACTAACTTTACCAAACCATCTTGACTTTCCTCATTTGAGGAATTAACAACCTTAACACCATCATCTCACCGGACCACCACCACCGGACCATCATCTCACCGGACCACCACCGGACAATATCCTACGACTATATATGTATCCACATTTTCAAGAATCGGATGAGCAGGATCAATATTTCAAGAATTGCGTTCTTGAAAGACACCTCCATTGTCCCATCTGAAGTCCATTGTCTACCAGCATTAACAAGCCTGCATTATTGGCCGACATACCAAACATATATTTGAAAAAAGAAAGATAGAAAAGCATCCTCATAAGGTTAATACTTGAACAAATCACATCACTGATCTTACAAATTAAACCCACCATCCTCACCACTCGTAGCCTCATTATGACTATTCAACGCAACAACATACCTCCGCTCATTATCCTCTCATCAAAACATACCTCCGTGCACCTTCCTTTAAACCGACGGATCTACTTGAATCTTTATGTGGTGATGGCGGGGGCGCGTGGTGATGGTGGAGTGTTGTAATATGGCGCGACGGTGGGGATTAGTGATGAGGATCACAAAGGGTGTTTTAATGGTGGCGGTGTAGTGTGGTGAGCGGCGGTGACCGATGGGTGGCTACCTCCGATCTAGTCAAAGTGTCTGCATAATAACAGGAGACTTGATGGGGGTAGGAGACTTGAGCTAACTAAACCTTCCTTTAAAATGATGGGGGTAGGAGACTTGAGCTAACTAGGATAAGATCAGTCAAAGTGTCTGCATACATATATAGTCGTAGGATAAGATCGGAGGTATGCTAACTAGGATACGATCAGTCAAAGTGTCTGCATACATATATATGCCAGCTGTATGATGTTGGGTGGGTGGGTGCCAACTAGGATAAGATCAGGTTAAACATTACCGGGTACCGGCTGTGAAAGTGGTATAATGCCTATAAAAGACAAAATACTCGGGTCAAATAGCCAAAAGGGGTATTTTTTTTATTTGCTACGTCGAACTGATTTTTGTGACAAGTATGATGCTTTAATAGGTTATTAACCCTTTAACAAAGTATTTCTCATAACATTGCTAAATCATGAAGCTCGAATAGATTAACTTTGTAGTTAATTCTAATCAAGTTAACGGGAACAACACAATCCCTAAAAAATAATGGATGATGATACATTCATATTACTTCCAAACTAACGGATTGACTATGAAAACTGAAAAGTGTTCAAATGAAAGGGTTTTTAGATGCAATATTTAAATACATTAAATGCACAGTATATACGATATGTAGAAACTTCAAAAGCACTTCAACGTACAACACAAGAAAAAGTTACTAATAAATTGTAATACCAGTAATAAATATCGATTTCATAACTAATAACAAATAATACCCACGAAGAAAAACTGCAACCTACCTATGCAGACCTTACATTTGTGAAAGAACCTCCACAAATTTGGACTTTTCAAGGATGTTTTTAAGTACTTTATCAGCTTCGGTTATAATGGCCTCACCATGCTTTGTGTCTTTTGCACATTGCGTTGATAGAAACTCAATGGCCTTGTCGCGTACAAGGGATTGATGCATGCTGTTAAGTTTAGTGATTAGCATGTTCCGAGAGTCGATCTTCTTTTTTACTTGCTCCCACATATTCAACAGTTGATTCCCAACCTTGACATCGTTCTCCATTTCAAGACGGATAGCCTCAATTATGTTTCCCCTTAAGTCATCAGTGTTGGAGTGGGACTCTAATTCCTTGAGGTTGAGGCTGATCTTCTCCAAGAGCTCCCATCGAAGGGAAGATTTGGCATCTCGATATTCGCTCTTCAACTTTGAAAGCATGAGCATAGTTCCTGTTATCAATAGTTATAGCTATGTTATATAAAGATGGTAGATTGTGTTGTAACTGAGATAACATAAGATCCCCTCAAGTTATTTATTCTCACAAACAAAACAATTGGACTATTGACAAAAAACCCGGGTCCTTCGTAGACCCCTACATTTTAAGTTGTAAAGAAACATGAATACATGATCGTATGTTAACTTGAAAGGATCACACCATCCCTTTTAATCACTTCAGCTGGTATGTGTCAAATCCTTTTAGAGAGCCCAATAATGACAGTTTAAGGGAAGTGGTAGCAGAGGAGACGTGGTTGTAGAACTGTGAAAGTATGAGTTTCATAGCTAAAATGTAAATAAAAATCAATAATATGACTTCATAACAGGGTACTGTATGTATTCAACTTTTCCTTTAAAACGATACCCGTAAACCAATTAAATACATACAAACACTATGAAACTCATACCTTCCAACAAGGCACACCTAGCAATATTACAATGAGCGATCGACACGACACTATATATTGATTAGTTTTCTTGCATCTAGGGTGAAACGTGTTATTTTATCATAGCTGAATATTTTTTATAAACTTAAAACCCTAATTACAAGGGGTGCATGGGAAGGATTTGCCGGAGTTACTCCCCTGATCTAAACTTTTTGAGGGATCCTAAATATTAATATAAAATTCCACTTAATGTTAAAGTGACACTTTAGCAAGAAATTAATCACAAATTAAGGAAAACTAAATAACTTACTTGAATTGAATATAAACCGTCTCATCATCAAATCGCAAAAACTTATTAATTCACAACACATATTTTACAAAATATGCCAAAGGCTTCCCCTACGTACCTTTTAGCGTGTAAGATGCTAGGCAAAACGGAAGAGCCACTGCTACAAGAAAGACGCCAAGAATAAGTGCAGCAACATAGGCGACAATACAAGAAACCGTCCCAGCTTCAAAGACTGCGTCGATAAGGGGAGAGATAACGGCGACGTAAGCAATGATAGCGAAACTTGTCACACAGCTGGAACTGATGAGACTCGGCATCCAGTCGTGCATATTCATGGTTTCGACTATTGATCAAATTTGCTTCTCGGTTAAGTTAATCTTAGATTTTTGATGAAACTTGTTAAGAGAATCAAGTATTTATAATATATCCAATCCGTATCATTCTATACTTTGAAATTTGAAAAGAATATATTTAGGCCTCGGCCCAATGCGTGTTAGTAAATAATTAAATATACTTGCATTGGTATTTGCTTAATTAAGTAATTAACATACGTATATATTATTTAAAAAAAGGGCTAATAACCTATTAAAGCATCATACTTGTCACAAATGTCGGTTCGAGTGCGAATAAAAAAATAAATCTTTTAGACATTAAACTTGAAATTCTTGTCTTCAACCGAGTATTATAAAAT